>MJUT01006572.1:80569-99663 GCA_002080005.1 Gigantidas platifrons | reverse complement strand
GTACTTGATGAAGGTTATTACAGAAACGAGTTGTGTAGATTTTGAGCGGACTTGATGAAGGTTATTACAGAAACGAGTTTTGTAGATTTTGAGCGTACTTGATGAAGGTTATTCCAGAAACGAGTTGTGTAGATTTTGAGCGTACTTGATGAAGGTTATTACAGAAACGTGTTGTGTAGATTTTGAGCGTACTTGATGAAGGTTATTCCAGAAACGAGCTGTGTATATTTTGAGCGTACTTGATGAAGGTTATTCCAGAAACGAGTTGTGTAGATTTTGAGCGTACTTGATGAAGGTTATTCCAGAAACGAGTTGTTTTTAGATTTTGAGCGTACTTGATGAAGGTTATTCCAGAAACGAGTTGTGTAGATTTTGAGCGTACTTGATGAAGGTTATTACAGAAACGTGTTGTGTAGATTTTGAGTTTACTTGATGAAGGTTATTACAGAAACGTGTTGTGTAGATTTTGAGCGTACTTGATGAAGGTTATTCCAGAAACGAGTTGTGTAGAGTTTGAGCGTACTTGATGAAGGTTATTACAGAAACGTGTTGTGTAGATTTTGAGCGTACTTGATGAAGGTTATTCCAGAAATGAGTTGTGTAGATTTTGAGCGTACTTGATGAAGGTTATTCCAGAAACGAGTTGTGTAGATTTTGAGCGTACTTGATGAAGGTTATTCCAGAAACGATTTGTGTAGATTTTGAGCGTACTTGATGAAGGTTATTACAGAAACGAGTTGTGTAGATTTTGAGCATACTTGATGAAGGTTATTCGAGAAACGAGTTTGTAGATTTTGAGCGTACTTGATGAAGGTTATTCCAGAAACGAGTTGTGTAGATTTTGAACATACTTGATGAAGGTTATTCCAGAAACGAGTCGTCTTATTTAAATGAAACAAATCAAAAACACAACAAAACGACAACATAATACTAGTATCACACAAGTGAGTGACAAGATAAACGTGGACACTGCAATAATAGGGTCAATAAATGATCATAGTTAATTGAAACCTGTCTGCCTTTCTGTAATAATATCAATAATTTCCGTGCTTATAGCAATATGGTTTAATCTTATATGAATGTCTGCACAAATGAGAAACAATTGAAATGATCTTAATATGAACATACCAGTTTTAAAGTTTGGTTGGAGTGTGGTTCTGTCCAATCAACAAGTCGTTTTGTCAGTACTTCCAGAAAATATGGTTGTTGTGAAATAGCACTGCATACTTCCGAATTGTCATTAGAACTGTTGACTAAAAACATTAACAGCATCCTAATAGGTTCAATGCGCTCCTGTGGAATTACATACTTATGTGAGGTATCCAGTGTTTCAACACAAACCTTGCAGTAAATGTTAATAGTTTGGTATTCTAAGCTGTGTTTTTTTAAACGTTGATACATGTCTGTTTTTTCTTCACGTGACTTTCTATTTTGAATATATGCTACTATTGTATATAATATAAAAGCAGATCTGCAGAATTCAGACGTGACAAAACCGTCAGTAGTTCTTTCCTTTTGTACCGACTTTATTATCTCCATGATACGTTTAGCTAATCCAATCGCACCATCTGCATCAATCTCTGAATTAGACAAGGAATTAATCTCGGTATTTAATGCCGTAAGGAGGTCGTTGTCAGACATTACTGTTTCTTTCTTTTGGATCTCAATTATATTGTGTATTACCAGAGATTACACTGTCTGTTGTTCTCTGAAAAATACATATGTTCATATTATGCAATATCAAGGCAATGTTGCAAGGACAGCATGCACCCCCCATACACACATAGTTTACACTGGACAGTTTAATAGCCATCTGTTTTGTAGTTGTTAATTGCACTATAACACTGTCTGTAAGAAACGATTATCTAGCACCAAAACTGTAGTCATTTCTCCATTATTTCGACAAAAAATTACTGTTTCTCAAGAACTTTATTATTGGATCGTTTTTGTGTTGTCCTATTATGTGTCATTACGTTCTGAGTTCCGTGTTGTGACATCCGTTACGATTTCGTATTAAAACGATGTTTTATTCATCTTTACCTCCAGTTGTTTGTAGGAGGGCTCATGTCTTATTATGATGTTCGGTTCATCTTTACCTCCAGTTGTTTGTAGGAGGGCTCATGTCTTATTATGATGTTCGGTTCGTCTTTACCTCCAGTTGTTTGTAGGAGGGCTCGTGTCTTATTACGATGTTCGGTTCGTATCTACCTCCAGTTGTTTGTAGGAGGGCCCGTGTCTTATTACGATGTTCGGTTCGTATCTACCTCCAGTTGTTTGTAGGAGGGCTCATGTCTTATTATGATGTTCGGTTCGTCTTTACCTCCAATTTTTTGTAGGAGGGCTCATGTCTTATTATGATGTTCGGTTCGTCTTTACCTCCAGTTGTTTGTAGGAGGGCTCATATCTTATTATGATGTTCGGTTCGTCTTTACCTCCAGTTGTTTGTAGGAGGGCTGATGTCTTATTATGATGTTCTGTTCGTCTTTACCTCCAGTTGTTTGTAGGAGGGCTCATGTCTTATTATGATGTTCGGTTCGTCTTTACCTCCAGTTGTTTGTAGGAGGGCTCATGTTTTATTGTGATGTTCGGTTCGTCTTTACCTCCAGTTGTTTGTAGGAGGGCTCATGTCTTATTATGATGTACTGTTCGTCTTTACCTCTAGTTGTTTGTAGGAGGCCTCCTGTCTTATGATGTTCGGTTCGTCTTAACCTCCAGTTGTTTGTAAGAGGGCTCATGTCTTATTATGCTGCTTGGTTCGTCTTTACCTCCAGTTTGTAGGAGGGCTGATGTCTTATTATGATGTTCGGTTCGTCTTTTCCTCCAGTTGTTTGTAGGAGGGCTCATGTCTTATTATGATGTTGGGTTCGTTTTTACCTCCAGTTGTTTGTAGGAAGGGTTCATGTCTTATTATGATGTTCGATTCGTCTTTACCTCCAGTTGTTTGTAGGAGGGTTCATATCTTATTATTGACGTTATTTGTGTTTCTTTGCTAACAGTGGTGCCCAACACATATTGTGTTTTTGTTTTTTTGGTTTGCTTGTCTTCGTCTTGTGTAAACTATGTTGCCAGTTGCTCTGGGTTATCCATTTTTGATTGGCCCTTCGGTTTGATCTAACTTTTATTGAAGAAGAGTATTGACTATTTCAAAATATTTGTCCGCTGTGACGACTCTGTCCAGCTCAGATAATGTCATTCAGTCGCGGAGCTGGTGTTTCTTAAGACAACAGCCGACTTCTATAAAATATCTATTGAGGTCGGGTTATGGTTAAACTTGAGAATAGGGTCTAATACTCAGGTTTAGAATTAAAGCTTTCCACATCTGTCAACCATACAATATCTCCTGACAGCCCACATCTGGTCGACCAGAACATCTTTTACTGACAGCCCACATTTGGTCAACAAGACCATCTCCACGTGACAACACACATCTGGTCGACCAGAACACCTTTTACTTACAGCACACATTTGGTCACCCAGACCATCTCCCCCTGACAGCCCACATCTGGTCGTACAGAACATCTTTTACTGACAGCCCACATCTTGTCAACCAGACCACACCCCCCTGACAGCCCATATATGGTCGACCAGAACATCTTTTACTGACAGTCCACATTTGGTCAACCAAACCATCTCCACCCGACAACACACATCTGGTCGACCAGAACCTGTTTTGCTGAATACCTCTCCATATATATGAAGAACATCAAGTCTAAATAAGGTTTATTAATTTTGTTTAACGTTTATTAAACCATGAGCTGTCAATTTATTCATATTGAAAAAAATGTAACCATAATATTAAAAAAGAAAAAAAATTCTGATTATGAATTTAAATATGTGTTTAAAACAATAGTAATACTATGAAATTGGGAAAAACAAATCTTTTTAGATGAGAATAAAACGTATATAAATGTACCATTCAAATTCTAAATAGGTTCAATTATATCACAAAGTTGTCCGGCAGCCATAATTGTTACGTAATGGCGACAATTCAAATTACTTGAATAAACATACTTGCTAAACATTAGCAAATGGGATTGGGCACAAGTTATCACAACAATCATTTTAAAGCTCGATCCCTACAATTTACACCAAATTATATATATCTTGTACATGATAACAACCATACAGTGAAATGTATCAATTAAAACAAAGAAGCAAAAATGGAGAAAGAATCAAACAAAGAGACATGTTAAAAGGAGGAAATGTTTATAAAAATGTGGAAAAATATGTTTTTAAAGTATTTTATTTTTTGTATTAATTCCTGAGATATCTTTTAATATCACCATATATACACTCCGACAAAAGTTAAGCACCACCCTATATTTTTATCGATATATTTTTTTGCATCAATACTGTTAAAACAATAAAATAGATATCACGATTTTTCTTATACTTCATAAAAGACTACACCAAGGGCTCTAAAATTACCAATCTACGAAGTATTTATCACCCTGAAAGACGTGACTATGACGTGGCAAAAATGGGGTTCAAAACAGGCGCTGGAAAAACGTAAAACCAGTTTGTCTTTGATGGAAGTTTTGAACATTGCATTAAAATGCAGAGTCTTCAGATTTGAAGAACTTTTAAATGCATATATTGTGCGTATGTGTAAGGCATAAAAATCAATAACGAGTACCTATATCCACCGCGTTTATTGTGAAGTTCTGTAACACGCCTCGTCATGCTTCGCACAAGACGCCTAAGCCGTTCTTGGGGGAACTGTTGCTATTCCTGTAAGATAGCCGTTCTTAATACGTCAATATTTTGACATTTTGGATTGCGTTGGTTAATTTTTCGGCCAACAAAGTCCCATACATGCTCTATAGGGTTCATGTCTGGCGACATCGCAGGCCATGGAATTGTCTGAACAGCCTCTTGCTGTAAAAAATGTTGTACAATTCGGGCTCTATGTGGCCTAGCGTTGTCGTCCATGAACATTGGCCTGTCAGCCAACGCATGATTGTCGAAATGGGGGACTACGCGTGGAGCGAGCACACTCTCACGGTACATTTGGCCTGTCAGATTACCATCAGGAACGTACAAGTCCAACTTACAGTCAAAGGAAAAACAATCCCAGACAGTTACACCTCCACCCCCAAAAGCAGTTGTGCCCAAAATGTGGTTGTCCTGAAATGAAGTGTTTCGTTCGCGCCAAACCCTTGCACGACCGTCGGTAGGGCGTAACAAAAACGACTTTCATCAGACCAGTGGACCCGTCTCCATGTGCAAATGGTCCACCCCAAATGATCATGTGACCAGTCAAATCGAGCATGGCGATGACGTAATGTCAGCTGTGGACGTTTTATGGGTCGTCGCGCTCGCATTCCCTGATTGTGGAGGCGTCCGATTACAGTGCGTATGCTAATGTGGCCTCCAAACGCTAAATTACCACGAAGTGCACCAGCTGTACTGAATGGCCGTTGCCGCGTCCGTCTGGATATGAGCTGGTCCTCTCTCGACGTCGTTTTGCGAGGTCTACCTGCACGTGGACGGTCAGTAACATTCCCCGTTTGACGAAAACGCTGCATCAGTCGTACAATGATGGAATAGTTAACCCTGAAGTGGTCTGCCACCTTTCTATGGCTAAAACCACCGTTATGCATGCCAACAGATTGCCACCTTTCTGGTATGGTTAATTTTCGCCGCACCATACCAAACCAATAGAAAATGAAACTTAAAACTCTACACACAAAAAATCAGCTTTCGTTCGCAAACACAAATGTTGAAAAGTACACGTGGCACTTTACACGCCCTGTCATATACACATAAATAAAAATCGATCAATAACCTGCTTCACAGGTAAGTAAGTATGTGTGTACAGGTAACGAAAACAGCAAACCGATTTGAAATAAGTTCATTATTAGAAAAGATATTATTGAAACAAGTCAGGTGGTGCTTAACTTTCGTCGGACTGTAATATATATAAAACAAATGTAATAAGATTGTATGATTATTTCATTATTAGGGGGCTTTTTGTCTGTGTGTCTTTTTTCCTGGGGGCTTTTGTCCTGTTCCCAAAATAAACAAAGGGGAAAAAAGAGTTCATTAACCACACATATGGCTATGTTTTAGAAATACTTGAACAATATCATTGTTTTGATTCATTGAAAGTTCTATATTTTCATATAAAATGATATTCAAATCTATTTCGTCATAAATTCCTAGAATTACAATTTAAATGACGAGGTCCTCCTCATGCGGAACATTTCAGTGAAATTAGAAAGGAAATGTTGCAGTTTTCAATCCAATTGAAATAGGGTATTAAATAAACGTTATTGGGAAATCGAGAATGGACAATCCAGAGATATCGGCAGCACTGAGAACTCAAGACACAGCATGAAGACAAACAAAACAAAAACAAAATACTGAAAAACTGTAAATATTAGCAATGCTAATCCCATAAAAAGAGTCGGAAACAACCCCTCTCCCCAAATAAAACCAACAAAAAAAAAAAAAAAAAAAAAAAAATACAGGTCGAATTTAATTTAAAGTGTCAGTTCACTGAAGAAATAGTTAACATGTAATCGGTCACATTAGTTGTCACTGGGCTTTGTAACTAGAGTAACACGACGGGTGCCACTAGTGGAGGAGGAACTGCTTTGCTTACCATTCCGCAACACATGAGTCCAGTCCGTGTCTAGGAGGAGTTCGTGTTACTCGATCTTTAGTTTTCTGTGTATTGTTTTGTAGATCGTTGTTTCTCCTTTTGGTCATTGTGTTGTCTGTCCTTCGATTTATTGATTGTGATTTGGTATCGTCAAACTCTTCTTAAAGTCGACCAGTTATAGCTCAAAAATACTCTTTAATGCTGAGTACTTAACTCAGAAGCAACACACAACAACAATTTTACGGTGTTTTCTGTCAACCCAATATATATCACACTTGAGACGGAAATCACAAAGTCACATAAACAAATCGAACGAATGGGTAAATAATTGTTGTTTGACGCCAGATGAGCAAATTTCATCTATATCACGGCGAGAACCCAGTTGCATTCTCTGAGATGATAATAATGTCAGCATTGTGTAGTTGGATTTTTATATCAATTAATCACAGAAACAACAGTCCACGGGTAGACATGTCGCTCCACTCGGACATATTATCTTACTTCCGAGCCAAACAGTATTTGCTCTTTCTCCTTATAATGCTGCGTGCTGAGTGGAGAAGCAACACATACCAATTTCATAGTCTTTAGTTTGTCCCAAACCGGGGAACGGACCCACTCGAGGCGAGCAGCTAAACATTACACCACTGATGAGATTCAAACAAATCGAAACCCAACTTGTGTTGTTCCAAACACGCTTTTGAATATTCAATATTTCGCCTTCTTTTTTAATCTTTAATCTAATCATTCAACATGTGCTTTTAAAAATAGACAGGTAGTAAAACAGACAGTTGATCAATTAACATAATTATTAATTAACATCATATTTTATTTATCTCTCTTTGTTGTTTATTTACATGTTATTATGTTTATTAGTTTGTACATGATCGTATGCTAATTTAGTCGCTTAAAGAGCTCAATAGAGCTCACGTTGCTTGCTTGTATAATGTACCTACTACATGTAGGTCGGTGGTTTTCTCCGGGTCCCCCGATTTCCACCACCAATAAAACTGACCGCCACGATATAACTGAAATATTGTTGAAAGTGGCGTTAAAAGCAATCAAACAAACAAACAAATATATAGTATCTTATCTTATCATCATCGCTTTAATCAACAGGAAAATTGAAAGCAGTAATAGACAGTTAAGGCTACAAGCTCATTAAATTAATACTTATCACATATGTATGCACACAACACCAATATATTCGTTTTAAATGTTTAGACTATTTAAGTTATTTTTTTTAATTTTACGCTTTTGAATAGTATAGTACGGTTGAACAGTTTTGTACCAACAAAAATATTTTAAAAATCGACAACATTCTCAGAACAAAAACAACGACATTGGGATATATAAATCAAAATATTTTTGTTTTCAATTTGTGAAATTTAAATCATTGGGAGAACTTATTGATATTCTGTGGAGGGTAATGGAGGTCACTGACTGATAATTATCAAAATAGATCGTTTATTTAATTTTATTACCTATAAGATAATCTTTATTATTCTTTCAACAGACTGTAGTAGCAATATTGTATTGATTTGAGGTGTGTATCTTGGCGTGAATTATAAACGTTGGAGAATACCGAAGGGGCAATCAAAAATGGACAATCTAGAGAAGAGGGGGAGGACAGGGGATAGTCTTCTCCTTTCTCCCACCTCTCCTCCTTTCTCCCACCCTCTTCTACTTTCTCCTCTCTCCCACCGCAAAAATAAATCTCCCTATGAAAAAAAGTAAAAACAAGTTTTGTTCATTTTGAATAAAAATCTTGTAAATGTCTTAGTTTAATCACAGGCACTTGGGTCCAGGATATTTTCTTCTTCTTCTTCTTCTTCTTCAATTTTATCAATAAAATGTGCATCTACAACGTATATGAACCCGTTTGACATGCTTCGTTGTGAAATAAACGCCTTTATGAACTATACCCCATTTTTCTAATATCTACTATATTTGAGAGTTGTGCGACCACTTTCACAGAACCACTTTATTTGGTTTTCTGGGGTAATTGTACTTGTTCTTTCAGATATCTGCCCTTGCTATCAGAGATGACTATTGGAGTTTTAGTCTGCTGTGCTGATGGGTTCAGAGTAATTTTTGACTCTAACTTTTCTAGATATTTTGCCAGTTTTTGATTAGTCATAACTTAAGTACCCAGCTATTAAGATGTTTACGATAAAATGTTAGAATTTATGAATTATATATTGCTTGACTTCAAAAAAATATAAAAAGTTAAAAAATAACAAGATTGCAACACGTAGCCATGTGTCCCCCACTGCAATAGAAAGAGGTGCAATGTGAGTGTAATGTTATCCATGTGATATATTTATAAAATCGAGAAAACAGCCGAGTTGCAAGTCAAAATCTTGGGGCATTTAATTTGTCTATTCACCCTGATCATAAATATATATGGTTTAGGGGTTGTGATCTCAACCATTAAACAGTTCACTTCAGGTAGGAGGTGGGGTATGACCCCCGGGGCCTTAGCTATAAGGCATTTAATTTGCCTAGTCACCCTGATCATAAATATATATGGTTTAGGGTGGGTATCTCTGTCACATTTTTCTATATAGATATCCCAGAGGGGTGGGGCTGAGCTTGGGGAAGGGAAAATGTTGCATCCTCAACTTCACATTGGCATCTTCACCCATACCAAATGGCTGTATAGTGGGTATTCCCCCCTTAAGGTTATTTCTAATTTATTATAAAAAAGTTATGATTGATTTGCACTAAGCAAACATTTTATTTGGAAAAAAAAACACGAAAAGTTATTATTATTATTTATATACTTAGAGTAAAATGCATACATTTTTATTATGCATGATGCATGCCTTTGCAAGACATGTATCACCTACCCTATATCGCATCCTTACTCGGGTGCTATTTGAAGAGTTATATATGATCAAACTTATACTACATGTTATGTCAAGCCTCGACCAATATCACTCCTAATATAAGATGATAATAATAATAATAATAATGACTAGATGACATGGAGATGGAAACTATCTCTAGACCCCGCCGTTGCAAAATAAAAGTCATTATCTAAAGAATATGTTGTGGTACCAACATAATCGTCCCATGAAAAACCCTAAGTTTGAGACCTTGACCTTTGAAGGACAAAAATGAATTAAGTAAGACCTTCTCACAATCATGCAACATATCATCCCTCTACAATAATTGGAGCGGACACGATTTTTTGTAGTTCACAATATAGGGGTCCCATGAAAAGTTTGAGACCTTGACCTTTGGAGGACAAACAAGAATATGATATGCGACACACCTTCTAATAGTAGTTAACAATCATGCAAAGATTCATCCCTCTACTATAGAATAGAGAAATGACTGGTTATAAAGTCATGAAGCTGACACGAATGTGTTTCGGACGGACGGGCAGAGGGTTCAATATAGGGCGTTCGCCACTATGGCGGGGCCCTGATAATCTGTTGCATGTTTTTCTAACATTAATGTACCCTTTAGAAATGATTACTTCGTTATGATATCCCAACATAATTTATCTGTGTTTTCTTCTCGAGGACTTAAGAATTAGAAATGTATATACCTGAATTCATTCATCGGAAACCCAAAGCTAGGTCTTACGCACTCACGCTGTGCAGCACTTACAGCTAAGTGTGGAATTGGAATGACTGCTATAGGAGCGGCAAAATGTGTTGCACATATATTATATACAATACTTTGTAGTATGTGTTAATAATTATGTCTCTTTTGTGTACTTTGGATTAAACTCTGGGCATGACAATGGTAGATTGAGATGAAAATTGAGCTATTAAAAACAAAATATCCTAATGTTAGGTTGCAATTTTTGTCGCTAGCAAAGCAAGTTTCGACTGAAAATCGCCAATTTCTTTTATACATTAAAATTAAATTATTACTTATAAATGAGATACATATTTGGGGAGAAAAACTACTATGTAGCCATTTTCCCCCTATTTGCCAAGGAGGGAAAAATGGTTATATAGCCTTTTTTCCGGGGGGGACTCTACTATATAGCCATTTATCAACCTATTCAGGTAAGGGGGGAATGGCTATGGGGTAAAATGGCTCTATAACACCGACAGAAGGGTTAAACACTGTTATATGTTCCCAACCTCTACCTCTCGGTGGTTGGATTTACAACGTCAAATCGGACTTAGAAAATAATAATAAAAATAAACAAAAAATAGAATAAAATAATTTAAAAATAAAAACAAACAACAAACAAAAACAAAACGAAAAACAAAAACAAACAAATAAACAAAACTAAAACAACAACAACAAAAAACCCATCACGCTTAAATACAAATTGAACGCCATCTTAAATTTTGCGAAAATGATCATTATACTTGTACAAATAATACAATGTCGACGTAAAATACAAGATTGTTATCGTACACTCGAAATAAGATATAATGCATTTAAATGACACTTTAAATTATTCACGGCGTCTCAAATATCGGGAGAACCGGCGGAATGTTATATCCGCCTACTTAAATCTAATTTAGTGATCGTCTTCACCAGGTAGTTCTAAGAAGGCCTTTATCATTGCAATGATGACGTCATTATCAATAGGTGTATAATATGCGACCAAACCTTATTCTACATACTGTAAAACAAGAAATGTAACAGATAAACTAATATAGTCCATCAGCTAGTCCCAGAAAAATATTTTGGTGCTGGATACCCCTGTAGACCGCATTTTTTTGGGCACAAATCGAAGGATAAATATATTTGTAGAGCAGTTATTCAAGTGTTGTACTCCGCTAAAATATGCGGAAAATAGTACAACAGGCGGCCCTTTAAGGGTACCGCAAAATAGCAGGAAAAAACAAAGTCAAGCATTCCTATCAGTTAGCGTATACCATTTCGGTGAATTTTCTTCGGTAGTCATTTATATATGTTTATTTTATGTCATTTATGATAGAATTTAGAAAGATTGTTGTATTTACTATGCAATAAGTATGTTACCTTAATATGAGGTAGCTACAGGTGTGGCAGTATTCGTCAGAGTCCACTGGTCTGGCAGAAAGTCAGGCCCCTGGAGTAGAAGAACGTCTTTACACCTCAAGGTACTTGGAATAATTGCGCTGCTTCCGGTTACACAACATACAAAGTCACATCCGGTTTGGGATATGATCAATATCCGGTTTTCCTACAACATTTCTCCCCCTTTTCTGCAACAATTAAATTACCAAAGTTATATAAATATTATAAAAGATATAGTCTCTTGATATTCTGTTAGTCCATGTATATGCATGTGACAGTATGATGGTTCTGAGTATTATTCCTGGTGATACTAGCATAAAACATCAATAACATATTTACAATATATATATATATATATATACATAATTACATTTCCCATGTTCGTGTTCTTGTTTATAACACATAATCCTGTAAGTGCCTGGGAATTTGTCTTTGTCTCCCTCTGGTCTGATCCAACTGATGAATGTTACCTGGAAGAGGATCTAAAACATAGATGAAAGTTTCATCTAAATCGCTAGAAATATTGTCAAGGAAATCTAAGTTTTGAATTATAACTGGACCCTCGTTTATCAATATATCTGATGTATTGCGATCGTCGGAAGTCAGAATTTCTTACATATGTTGAGTTTGTCCATATAGCCAATTCAGGTTTAATTCATCTGTCTCATCTATATCATATTCTTCCCTCGTTTCTTGTACTTCCTTGCCAATCACCGAATTTCGAAGTTTTTTCAGCCAAACAGGAAAATCATTTCCTCGATATAATTTCAACCTGTCATGATGTATGACTGTTGTGCCCTTTTTATCCTGGATTTTATACAGAACAGGAGATTTTTCTTCTACCACTATATATGGTCCTTTCCATGGTGCTCTTAACTTCGGAGACTGACCTACCTTCTTTGCGGAATCTATTTTTAATACCACATCTCCGACAGTGTATGATCTGAAATTAGTATTCAGGTCATAGTCCCGTTTTTGTCTCCTTTGAGCCATTTTCAAATTTTCCCTAGATAGCATATGGACTGCCGATAGTGTGTTTTGCAGTCCTATAACATATTCTGCTACATCTTGATCTTCCTCATTATATGTTTTCCCTCCTAGTAAGAGATCTAGTGGTTGTGAAACCTCTCTTCTAAAAAGCAAAAAGTTTGGAGTGTATCCTGTTTGTCTGTTCTCAGTCGATCTAATAGCCCCAGCTAGTTGTTGCAAGTGTACATCCCATTTATTTTGTGTCTTTTTTAAGAAACAACGGATAATTTGGAGTATCAATCTATTATATCTTTCCACTTGGCCATTTGAAGCTGGATGATAAGCAGTTGTCCTAGTTTTTGAGATTTCCAAAAGATTGCATAGCTCTCGGATTAAATTTCCATCAACATTTTTACCTTGATTCGAATGTAATTCAAGGGGGCAGCCAAATCTAGAAAGGGTACTGTCCATTAAAGCCTTGGCTACTGTTTCAGCATTTTGACAAAGAAGTGGACAACACTCCAACCACTTTGTAAATTGGTCAATAATTACCAGGATGTACTTATTTCCTTGTTTGGTTGTTGGTAATGGTCCAAGAATATCAATATGTATCCTTTCAAAGGGTACTCCAGCATGATACTGACCTTATTGTGCTTTGGCTTTCCTGCAAGGTTTCTTTTGTGTGTTGCAAGTTTTACAGGTTGACACATACAGGGCTTTCAGTAAGTTTTGAAGTAGCAGGCTATTTCCAAATAGTAGGTGGAGAAATGCTTCGGCCGGGGGTTGGGGGGCCGCTAAAGGCTACCAACAGGTCAAAGGCAGTGTCCTTTAAGGGGGTCCAGGGGGCAAAGCCCCCAGAGGCTCCAGAAAACATTGTGTTTTATATCCATCAACAACTGTGGAGAGCTGCAATATCAGTAAGCTCAATAAAGAGTATCACAGAACCGAAAAAATATCAAGCTTTTCCTGCAATGGGTGCTTTCAACCAAGGGCTACAAATTTTCCATTTCTCGTTTTAGTAACGCAAACTAACTGTATATATTAATATTTTTCTGAACATTGTTTGTTAAAACAAGTCTGCTTTGAAGTAAACATTTTGTGGAATTTTTTTTTTTTATATAGATAAAGCAAAGTATTTTATTTAAATTCACAGATAAATACAAATTTTAGTGGATCTTTTCAACCATTTGTCTTAATCATCAAAAAGCTTACAATATTTGTCCATTTCAAAGGTTTCAATATTTACCAAAAGCCTAAATCAAGTCCTCTATCGTATTTTGCACAAAAGACATGTTTAAATTTGGCGCAAAATTGATATCCGCCTCCAATAATTTTTACCTGTCCGGTCCAGAGTGATTCTTGTCAGTGTTCTAGCTAGGATTTAAGAAGGGCAGGGTGCAAAACTGAAAAGGGGCAATTTTATGCGTGCGACCTGTGAATAAAAGGGCAATAGGTCAGGGGGGTCTGAATCAATTAATTTTCTCTTTAATGTGTTAATCTGGGGTCATCCCAAAATGTCTACAGGTCAATTTTGGTTAATTAGACATTTTTTTCCCAAAATGTCTACTCCCTGATTAAAATTATTCCCAAAATGTCTACAGGTAATGTTCTTATGTTACTTAAAATATTTCATGAGTTGCTGTATAAAGTACCATGCTATAGCTGTTAATCTGTGGTTCATTTGCTTCATTTTGGTTTCTACTAAAAATAAAGAATGTTGTCTAGAAAAAAGGAAACAATAACCCAAAGTAGAACAAAATTTTATATAATTGATATTATGCAAATTATGGATCAAGTTATACCAGTATTGTCCACAACACTGGTATAACTGTAAAGTTTGTCAAAATATCTGTAATATTGGATACAACCATACTGGTTTATTTCTTACCTTTTATCCGAATTTTTTAATATTCAATATTGTGGGTGTACATAAGGTGCATATAAGTACAAGTTATATACTTGGTGGTCCAAACCTGGACGTCAATACAGATGGAAGAAGAAGTAATGGATGTCTATTTACGCATGTGTGTTATTACTACAGGTAATGTATAGAACTGGTTGTTGCTAAATATTGTCTTTTTTTCAGTTTAAGTAGACAGGTTTTTATTTTAGAATAAACTTGAGTGGTTTTATTGTGTTTGATAATAAAATATTGTAAATGGCATACATTGTATTTAGAGTTTGTTAATTTTGGTTTGTTTCAAGTATATATACAACAAAGGGAAATAACTCATTTTTTTTTATCAACATACGAAGTTGAAAAATACAATGTCAAACTTTTGTTTTCCTTTGCCATTTTCTTTGCATTTTCTTTCAGACGTCTTTCCCGGGAAGGCATTGTACTTATAATTTCAAATATTGATATTTTCGTTCATTAAAGCATTTCTGAGATTGCGACTTTAATTTTGTCAATGTGAATGTCCTTGAATTTCATCAAAATAAATTATGGACAAATTGGAGATCAAACAGGGCTCTATTATACAACAAACCCTGTATTTTATACTGGATAGTCGGTCCGGTGGAAACCAATGTTTTCCGGACCAAATTTAATTTTACCGGATTTGTTTGGGAATCTCAGGGATACAGTACTAGTCCTGAACAAATCTCTCGACCAATGAAAAAGCGTGTATTAAACAGTATATATTGGAAAACTGTTATTCCAGGGAGCCAAAAAAATATATAAATAAAGCGCCGTAAATATTGATTTATTATCGAAACACGACAACAATATTGACATGATTGAAATAAAATTTCAATTTTTTTTTTCAACAAAATAGCCGACGGTCTTTCTCTAAATAAACGGCGAAAATCGCCAGCTACCGGCTTCTATTGAAAGCCCTGCATGTTTATTCAACTGTATTTTAGATCTAGAAGAATATAGGAAGATACCATTTAAAAGGGTGATCAGAATACGTAAATCAAAGGAGAGACAACACAATGACGAAAATAAAAAGGACAAGCAATGATCTACAAAACACTACACAGAAAACAGGAGATCGCGCAACACTTACGTCAGTACTTTCGCATGCGCATTTAGGAACAGCGTCATGTACTGAATTATTAGATAAAACATACATGTAATATTAGTGGGATTCAGAGAGCTGCTTTTAAGCATCCCTGACAAAACATAAACATTAGAAGCAATCTTGCGCTAACCAGCAACAAGTTGAAGAAGGTCGTATTTTACCCAATGATTTATAGGATTCTTTTAGAACTAAAATGAAAAACCAAAAAACACCACGTCGTCATAATCTACTAGTAAAATATTAGAAACCGAGTCAAAATCGACAACTTTAATGTACATGCCAGCTCATGGCCTTGGTACGGACATTTGATTATGAAGTGGCGGGTGTTAACCTAGTTTTGTGGATCAAAAACCCTATATATAATGCAATGCCGGCTATTTCATGTATTATTATTTTTACAAGTCACGTATTATTATTTTCTCAAGTATTGGAATGTGAAGCAGATTTATTGTTTTATAGCTCGGATACGATGTAAAGGTTTGAAATCATACAGAGCTATTATTTCATAATGTGGTGTATATGACATGAGAGTATGAATTCGAGGGTGCAGTCAGATATTTGTTTTGTCACCGAACTGTTGAATTCAGGGGCGGATCCAGGATTTTAAGTTAGGGGGGACGCACTTAAAATAATCGCGCCGAGCGGAGCGAGGCGCGAACATTTTTGGGGTATTTCGTGTGAAAAATCACGATTTTACGCAAAAAAATCATATTTTCTCCAATTTTAGGGGGGGGGGGCGCCCCCTGAATCCACCCCTGGAATTTGATCTATCGATTTCATGTGCGGTATTCAAACCCCGGATTCGGTCAAACACAATTTATGCAGGTATACCCTATTAATAAACATGAAATTACCATAATCTTTAATCAATATTTAGTCAAAGGTGACTGATTTTAAGGTGCCGTAGGTCGTAGTTCAGCTTTTGTTTACATTCGTCACCGCCGGTGACCACGCCGGTGACAGTTTGTTCCTATGTCAAATAAAAGGCCGTTGGCCACTGGTCCCCCGACGCCAAGGTTATATCGTAAGATTAAATTTTGAAACTACTGTAAACTAGAGGGTCAGGTGAGCCTGTATCACTCATNATATAATCCTACCTTGTTTACGAAGTCAGTTTTGATATAATTATTCTAAAATAAATCAATAGAAATGAGCAGTTGGTAGGAAATTAAAACGAATTGCTTTATTGTTTATGAACCTCAATTATTGACAAAATGGCCTACCTAATATATGACGTCAGGGGAAAGTCCCTTTACGTTGTTTTCGTGATGCTGATTGGTTGAGGGATGTAACGACGTCAGCCGTTGGTTCGACGTGGGTATAAAGGCAGGAACTCAGCCGAAACAGCAAGATATATTGGCTATATCTTCAAGGGACAGTTGGGTACCGGCGAAATGTCTGATAGACAGTGTGTATGTGCTAGAATATGTAATATGTAATTTATCACCGGATAGGTGACGGTGACCAATGTGGTCTGGTGACAGTACATACTAAGTGTTAGTTATCTAATTATTAGGTTTTATGCCGGTGATGGTACCAGTGACGGTGGTCGAGTGACATCGTCTAATATATACGTTAGTCTTTAATCATTATGTTTATGGTGCCGGTGATGGTACCAGTGACAGTGGTCGAGTGACATCGTCTAATAAATACGTTAATATTTAATTACTAGTATTAGGTTTAGGGTGCCGGTGACGATGATAGTACCGGTGACGGTGGTCGAGTGACATCGTCTAATATTTAAGTTAGTTGTTTAACCATAGGTTTATGGTGACGGTGGTCTTTAGTGTTAGTTATTTAATTATTATTTTATGGTGTCGGTGTCGGTGATCGGCTGACATCGTCTAATATATACGTTAGTGGTATAACAAAAGGTTTATGGTGACGGTGGTCTGTTGACGTCGTGCCATCTTAGAGTTAGTTATTGTATTATTAATTTTAGGGTATCGGTGACGGTGAATGTACCGGTGACGGTGGTTGGGTGACATCGTCTAATATTTAAGTTAGTTATTTAACCATATGTTTATGATGCCGGTGATGGTGACATCGGTTAATATATAAGTGTTGGCACTCTAATTATATATTTATGGTACCGGTGACAGGTGAATAACTTGTGACGGTGACCATCCTTTGAAATAATATTATAGTGTCACACTTTGTTGTTCTTCTATAGAAATACGGTGATTTGTGATTTGATTGGTGTGTACCATATTTGAATAATTATCCATTGGATAATATTGAATTACTAGACGTCCCAGTAATCGGTTGACGACCATCCATGGGACCAGTTGCAGTCAGCTACTCCGTCAATATTTAACTACTTTAATAAATTATATATTGAACTTATTTTGTATTTACAACTTTTGTTGCTCATCAAGAGGAAACATTGTATTAGTTATATCGAATAACGGGGATATTACAGAACCCATTTCTATAACGTAGTGAAGCTGGTGGTGACATCTAACGTAACACCAGCTTCACCGCCTTAAGAATCCCTTTAAAATTTTGCGAGCACCGTCACCTCTGAGTGTCCGACTCTAACACCAGGGGTGCGGGGGTTGCAATATATTCAGTCTTCTTAATTTGAAAACTAACTGAGCTATATAGTTCTTGTGTACTAAATCATGTAATGTGTATTCACATTCTTATTCCATTGATTGATTGATTGATTAATTGATTATTTCTTAACATCCAGTGAGCAGGATGTCAGCTATGTTCAGCAATATATAAAACTATATATAGACATGAGAGACGGATGGATCAATCGGCAATGACTTTTGATTGCAACTTTGACAAAAATGTGGAGATTTAGAAAGGATGAACAATTTAATTAGTGTAGCAGCTACTATGAGCCTACTCTTTCGAAATGCACAAAAAGAGATCCTTAACGAGCAAGAAGATGGGCCCTCTCTCAACACATTACCCGCTATAGTCCACGGTCAGGGCTTCGCTTATTATAACCTGGCCACGGCCGTAGGCCGGGTCTGAATAAAGTGAGGCAAAGGGAGGTGAATTTAGACCAATTTTGAATAAAAAAAGATTTTATTTGCTTTCAAAGGTTATACTTGCAGTTTCAAAAGTGAGGCATTTGCCTCATTTGCCTCCATTGCGCTACGGCCATGCTGACAAACCCCCACCGAGAGGGCACCCTTAGCCGCCACCTGGGGATGCACTGTGTTTCTTCAATAAACTATATCAGGTACCTTAAAATAGCAGGGCGGAAGAGCATATTTCAAGTTAACGTCTTTACTAGCAGACATCGGCTAAAACTGAACATACACAAATATATACAATATATATGAAGACTTTATTGTTTAGAACAAATACAATAAATTGCTGGTAGTTATGTATTAAAGATTATTCTAACATGACCTCACTCTTTCCCTTTGTTAAAAAAAGCCAGAATTATTTCTTTGTATAATCTCATTAGCACATGCGCCAATGAATGTGACTGACGTTTCAATTGGCAGCATAAATTGTGACCCGAATAATGCCGATAGAGGGCGCAGTATTAT
>MJUT01006572.1:12297-28065 GCA_002080005.1 Gigantidas platifrons | reverse complement strand
GGTTGTGATTAAAAGGAAAGAAACTCGCCGCTTCAGAAGGTAAGTACTCCTAGAAATTGATAGTTTTCTTACCATAATAACCATTTTTTTTCCTCAAAAAAGGAGAATGTGATCAGCTGTGGTATATATTAAAGTTTGTAAAACAGCCAATTTCAATTCTATATTCCGTAAAATGTGAGCAGCATTTAATTTTCAGTACGGAAAAAGGGGGTCTTTTCTTAGTTTTGTTCACAACACTGAGGTCGTTCAAGGATATTATGACGATAAGATATGCATTTTTTAATGATATTTGCAAACCTTTAATCACAACCTGGTCCCCTCAAGCGTCTATATTTCAAAAACATTTCACTCCTGAGAAAATAATCAAACGTATGTAGATGAATGAATTGTGAAATATACACTTAAAATGAGGTATGTCTGTTGCTTATATCATTAAAAATATATATCTTATCGTCATAATGTCTTTGTGCTACCAGATATTCCTCTTACGTTTTCTTTTTCACAAGAAAATGTTGTGATTTAGGAGATGGGCAGCCGTGTTAACGTAGATGGGCAGCCGTGTTAACGTAGATGGGCAGACGTGCTAACGTAGATGGGCAGCCGTGTTAACGTAGATGGGCAGCCGTGTTAACGTAGATGGGCAGCCGTGTTAACGTAGATGGGCAGCCGTGTTAACGTAGATGGGCAGCCGTGTTAACGTAGATGGGCAGCCGTGTTAACGTAGATGGGCAGCCGTGTTAACGTAATCCTTCCTTGTATAGCTTTTGATTCAGTAATATCATCAACAAATTCTATTTCATGTACAAATGAATTATTTCTTCTCTTCATCAGGAGGAAGTCCTGAATTAAATTGTGGAGGTCGATATATATTTAAGGACCTTCTTTAGATACAACTACATGTATTGTGATCAATTCCGCGCCTCATAAAGAGGAGCACACACACAAGCTTGGACCTCCGAAAGTATATATGTTACGCGTGGTGTAACGACGGGTTGACAGAACAAGCATGTTGAAAAAGTGTACAACTGATAATTAACTGCACTGTAAAGAAAGGGTCAGGGTTATGATGTATAACGCCACTTTCAACAATATTTCAGTTATATCGTGGCGGTCAGTTTTATTGGTGGAGGAAACCGGAATACCGGGAGAAAACCACCGATCTGTCGTAAGTCACGGACAATCTTAATCACCTAACGTTGTATCGAGTACACCTCGTCATTAGCGGGATTCAAATTCATTGCTTTAGTCGTGATAGGCACTAATTGCATAGGTAGTTGTAAGTTAACAAACTAATGCATATAATAAAATAACGCTATCATATGTATATTTACATCTTCTGGTAGGCATTGGTATTTCATTATTATTATTTGTGTTGTTTCATGTTTAACGCTCTCTTTTGCGATAGTTTAGACATATCTTGGTGTTGGTTTAAACACATTAAGAATTAACAAGAAAATATTATGTAGATTAAGACATTTCTGATGTAAATCTATAAAGTAATATAAACAATGAATATGTATAATTAAACAGATAATAAAATGCAAAGACAAAATATACGACATTGTCGGAACAGTTACAAAATCCATTGATTGCTTGATTGATTGTTAATTAACGCCAACTTTAGCAATATTTCAACAATATAGTGGCGTATTACAAAATCCAATAGAAAAGGAACACGAGGAACTACAAAAGGAGTAGAAATATTACACGTCTATATTTTACATACAAATTGATATGCTTTCCTCATTCCTGACTTATCATCGGGTTTGTATCAAGTGTAACTCGAAGGGTACCACATATGGGGGAGGAACTGCTAACCATTCCGGATCACCCAAGTTCAACATTATATGAGAAGTTTGTCACTGATTTGCGGCGTGTGATTTTCTCCGGGTACTTCGGTTTACCACACCAATTAAACTGACCGCCACGATATAGCTGAACTATTGTTGAAAGTGGCGGTAAACACAATAACAACGTACTTTAACAGAATTTCAAATTAAAAATATCAACACTATTTTAAAATGCATTAAAAGGAGACGAAATAATACGTATGAAATGGCAAACCTCTTAAAAGCAAGACCAATGTTTTCTTTATTTTACACCTACATTAACTTGAATATCAATGAAGACAGTATTTTGAAAGATTTGCCGTACAAAAAATTATAAAAGCGTCTTAATTTTCTACTTCTTCTGCTTATGCCAAATACTGACCACAGTAAACATGTGGAAGAATTTAGCATTGATGGGATGGGTATTGCATATTAGAGATACAAACCTTGAGCCACTCAACGGCCACGGTTGACAATGGTACGATGATACAATAATCCTTCTTTTTTCCTTTGCCATGGAGGAACTACAAAGACAAATTTGAAGATATCAAAGGGCTATCAGAACCATAAATCAAATGGGGACAGACAATACAATGGTCAAACGAAAATGTAGAAGATAACAAAGGGCTATCAGAACCATAAATCAAATGAGGACAGACAATACAATGGCCAAAAGAAAATGTAGAAGATAACAAAGGGCTATCAGAACCATAAATCAAATGAGGACAGACAATACAATGGCCAAAAGAAAATGTAGAAGATAACAAAGGGCTATCAGAACCATAAATCAAATAGGGACAGACAATACAATGGCCAAACGAAAATGTAGAAGATAACAAAGGGCTATCAGAACCATAAATCAAATAGGGACAGACAATACAATGGCCAAAAGAAAATGTAGAAGATAACAACCAATGATCTACAAAATACTACACTGAAAACTAAAGATTGAACAACAGGAACCACACCAAGCTAATAGTGTGAACTCAGGTGCCATGGAAGGGTAAGTCGTTCCTGCTCTACTAATGGTACCCGTTATGTTACTCTTGTTACAAACCCGGTCATGAGTGAGAAAAATATCAGATTGTGACTAGGGCAACGTGTTACAAACCCGGTCATGAGTGAGAAAAAGATCAGATTGTGACTAGGGCAACGTGTTACAAACCCGGTCATGAGTGAGAAAAAGATCAGATTGTGACTAGGGAAATGTGTTACAAACCCGGTCATGAGTGAGAAAAAGATCAGATTGTGACTAGGGCAACGTATTGATATATAAACACCGTGTATTTTAAATGTATTTGTTTTGTTGTATTTGCTTGTAAAAATATTAATATTTTTAGATATTTTCTTTTCCGCTTTAGTCTGATATATGTAGCTACCATAGGTCTTGCACGATGTCAACTATCACACAGAGAGTCTGTTTCCTACCATTAATATTATTTACATATAGATGGCGATAAGTAGACGAACGTACACTTCAACAGCAATGGCCAAATAAGCTACAAAAAATGTATGTTGTACACTGTTTGCAAGCATTAATGACAATCGTATAAACTGCTGGAAGTGTCAAATATAACAGACTTCAACGCATTCATTTCCTCTCAAAAACATTACTCTATCAGTTGTAATGGAACCAAGCAAGGAGAGGAATTTCATGATACGACAGGTTAAGTATTGGAGACAACATTTTGGGCGGAACTGTGCGGTCTCATTTGGAAAAGGGAGATTATCTTCGAATAGATTGCAATTGGTTTTTTTTGTTTTTTTTGTTATCAAATAATGTAAAATGTCAAAGTTTTGAATACCAGTAAGAATTAATCAGTGCAACGTTATTAGTCGAAAATTCATCGTTTCTTACTTGATCCGATAGTAGAGTTCTAGACAATGTGACCAGTGAAAACAAAATATTTCTTCAAAATGACGAACACTCATATTTGGAACTATATACCACCAACTGGATCGAAATGGTAAAATTAATACTATTAGGAAAGCAAAAATTTACCTCGTAGAATATCAACAACGTGAAGACATGTGAAACCACAAATTTACACTTTCAGACAACAAGTATATTATGTCTCTTTTGAATACATACCACAAATAAGTCAGTTTCAAATTAAGACATTGATTTTAAGCATAATGTTGCAATTACCGTTTTGATATTTATGTGGTGTCATGCCTTAGAAGAATGTGCTTTTATCCTGCAATCGGGTTATTTTTTGTCATAATAAATGGGCTGAAATAAACCGTTGCTTTATTATGACAGTGTCATAATGACAATTTTTACATTAGCCTAATAAAGCTATTAAGCCACGCCCCTTACCGGATCTACTATTGAGGTATTACTGGGATTTCAGTTATCTTTTTTTATTATTAAATTAAATAACATGTTTTCTCAAATTTTATTGCAGGATAAATGCAATATTGGTGTATTGACGATACAAATATAATTTATGGGGCTCTGGGATGGAGAGACTCACTAAAGCTCGTCTTTCTCCCGTTTCTAAGCCTCGCCACACAAATTCTATATTTACCGTCAATATACCAATATTGTATATTTTTATGCGGTTGTAGTCAGTTTGCTGTCCACTCTAGATTTCCAATATACAACTTCGTGATCTAGAGACACACTGCTATAGTTAATATTAGGATCGTGATATTCAATGTCACAATATTTCAGCTATATCATGGTGGTAAGTTTTTATTGTAGAAGGAACCAGATTATTAGAAGAAAACATACGATCTGCTGCAAGTGACAGACGAACTATCGCATAAGGTTGTTTCGAATGACTGTTGCCAAAAATATTCGAGGAAAATGGTGGACGTTGTTGAAGCGGTTTACGTTTTTTTCTCTCGAAGGTTTGTCGTTGTTCTACCGTCAATATTTATATTGTGACCGATGACGCCAAGCTTTCGTCTACTGAAAACTATTACATTGTATTTTTTCTGGCATAAACAAATTTGGGTAGGATATCAAAAGAGTAAATGTCATCGGGCAAAAGAGAAGTAGTTGTAAATCTAAATGCTGATTGATACAACATAAGAGACATTTCAAGGATATTGTCAGTACCTTGGAGTACCTGCAGATCAGTGATCAAAGCTTACGAAAACAAAAGAAGTGTGAAAACTGACCCTCGATATTGACCGTCATAGGAAGGTTTCAGTGCCCGGAGAGGCAATGTTACTTTGCTTAGTGAAAAAGAACCGTTGGAAAGTTTTTAAAAGATATTACAATTTAATTTAATGTTAGGAAGGCTCAAGATCGTGTGAACTGTTAAACATGCAATACACAAACATAAGATTTAAAGACATGTAATACGAAAACGCATGGCAGTGAATGAAATAAACAGAAAGAAATTTCTGGCCTTGTGCTTGTAGCAGAGAAATTGAACTGTGAATGATAAATGGAAACACAAAATGTTTAGTGACGAGTCCCATGTTGTCATCGGTTAAAATAATCGCGTCTATGTTGGAGGTCAGCACCGCCTTGAATGTTTGTATCTATAATGTAAATCCAAAGTTTCTGTTTTGATATGTTGTATTTTATATAAAGTAGATGAAAATATAAATGCAATGAAGTAAATTGAGATACCAGATAATCGATTATGGTTAGTTACTGCCCGTCCCTTTTCCAACGACTCGTACGTATTCCAGGATGACAATGCACATGTCCATCGGTCTCGTATTGTGGAGAGATATAAACATGAGAACAATTTCCATGGCATGGAGTGGCCGGTCCAATCACCCGTCATAAACATCATAGCACATTGTTGGCTTATGGTAAAGATAACTTCGTGATGGGGAAATCACAAATTCTAATCAGCTGTTTAAAGCAACTCTTGACATTCACATGAGCTTTTCGTTGGAATATATATAAATACAGAATTTGTATAATTCTATATCAGGATGTTTTATATCAGAACCACGGGACACGTTACGAAGTATTAAAGGTACGTTCTCTATGGTGTTTATTCGAAATACATGTTTATTTTACCCAAAGGGCGACAACCTTTACCTTACGACAGCCATTTTCCCGTGAATACTTTAAGCAGTCCGGATCCTGTACCATGTGATCGCGATCAGGACGGTCCACTTAAATTTGCAACATGCTTTCATACATTTAAAGCATCGAAGCAAATCATTTATCCGCATCGGTGGCGTTATGGTTAGTGTGCTCGTCTCGAGTGTGGTAGATCGTGGGTTCCAGTCCCGATCGGGTCAATCCAAAGACTATAAATTTGGTATTTGTTGCTTCTCTGCTAAGTAAGCAGCATTTAGGAAAAAGAGCAAAGACTAGTTGGCTCGGAATCAGAATAATGTGTCCGAGTGGAGCAACATGTCTACCCATGGACTGTTGTTTCAGTGAACTAGGACAATAGAAATCCAACTCGGTGTGTTGGCCCAGTACAAAGCGGACCTCATCATCATCTCATTGAAAATTAAATTGCTCTCGCCATGATATAGCTGGCAAATTGCTAAATTGGCATTAAACAACAATCACTCAATCACTTACTGTCAGATTTTTTCTGAACTGAATTTTTCACACAATGAGTGGAATAATTTAAGCATAGAATTGTTAGTGACTTTATTCAGGTGTTTATTTAGCTTGTATAGTATTAATCACGATTTACATATTTTTGCATTCAAATTCTTTATAGTTAGACTAAATATATGCATGGTTGTGTTTAGTAAATGTCTAAAAAGGTATAAAATGCGATAGAAAGAAGGCTACTTTTCGTTGTTACATTAAAATGTATAAACAATACCATGCTGTTGGAACAATTACAGAAATCAAATACAAATGTATGATAATAGTAGAAAGACGCAACATCGATACCCCCATATCATAGTGAATTAAAGTGGCTGTTTCCCCCATATCATAGTGAATTAAAGTGGCTGTTTCGAATTTATATTTCCTATCAACATTTTTCAAGAGTGAAAATTTAATTAATTCGAAATAATGATTTCATTACTTAAAAACTTAACTTTGATGAATTAAAAATGAAAAATTGAATACAATTAAATACCATATCGATGATGCAATAGGTAGCAATGGTACAGCAGCTGGCTGTCCTCGAGTAAGGTGGCTCGTGGGTTTGATCCTCTGTCGAGCCAAACCAAAGACTATGATAAAAACGCAGACATAGATTGATTGATTGATTGACTGATTTTTTGGTGGTTAGCGCCACTTTCAACAATATTTCAGCTATTTCATGGCGACCAGTTTTAGTGGTGGAGGAAGCCGGAGTACCCGGAGAACCACCGACCCTGGGCAAGCAACTGGTAAACTTTATCACTTGCGGCTGCGAGTCGAGTGCACCCTTTTTGTAATTTACAAAGCCGGGCGCGAACCCACGCCGAATTGGTGATAGGCTTGTATGAGTTGTTAGACCCAGGGACCTAACTCATTGGGCCACCCGGGCCTCCGCAGACATAGAACCCAGCGATCACGACGTGTTACTTGAATAACACTCACCATCAAATTGTTATATTTTTCCTCTATACTAAGTAACATTTAGGAGTGAGAGGAGGTTATCTATGGGCTGTTTTCTGTCATGAAGTTAGCAATATAAGGCTATGAAAATCCAACTGTAAGCATGTTGGTCTTGTAGAAAAAAAATCATCATTATCATCCCATTAAGAAGTAACTTGCACACTCCATGATATAATGGACAATTCTAACATTACCTCCTTCTTTCGCTTTATTAGCAAACGAGCGAGTTATCCTTTCGGTATAATCTCATTAGCACATGCGCCTGTGAATGTGACTGACTTTTCAATTGGCAGCATAAATTGTAACCCGAATAATGCCGATAGAGGGCGCAGTATTATTCGCGTTACATAAATTGTGTGCGACATTTTCCGCAAGCGTAAATATAAATTTCCTCCTTCCAATCAAAGTAGACTACTGTATTTGTACTCTTAGACATATCAGAATTGAAATAAATCATGGAACCCAGAATGTGTTTTGAGTTTTAACATGGATTCTGGCTCGGGATAAAATACTAATATCAACCAATCCATGTTAAGACTCCCAACACATTCTAGCTTCCATGATTTATTTCTTAATTGCTCACCTGACGCTAGGCATTATTCACTTTCCAACTTCTTTATTGTTCAATACTATTAAACTTGATGGTAAGAAATAATAAAAGTGAATGTGGAAGTTTTCCTAGAATAACAACTTTCTTATGCTTTCATACAGATGTATTGATTATTAGAAAATACCAATATCGTTCTCATATTCATTTCGGCCGAATTCAGTAAACCGTTATATTATAAAAACGTAGATATCACATTTAGTGTCATCGCGAGTTTCTGGAGTATTTGAAAGCCAAATAATTTAAAAGCCTTTGGGAGCAAGAAAACTATAAGTCCTAACAGGATAGCCAACTCGGTTATGGTCACCAATGCCTGAAGGAGGAGAACCTTACCTGATTCGAATGAAGCGCATGGAACTGAAGTCAAATATACCAAATGTACTAAGGGAGACGGATTAATATAAGGAAATCTTGTTTCCGAATTCCTTTCATGCTTAGTATTTATGTTGTATTTGACCATTATGTTTTTGATAATAAATGTTCTTTAAACCAAGGAGGAGAACCTTACCCGATTCGAATGAAGTGCATGGAACTAAAGTCAAATATACCAATTGTACTACCTTTCATGAAGATACATTTTTTATTACATTATTTACCTGACTTATCACCGGGTTTGTATCTAGATTAACACGACGGGTGTCACTAGTGGAGTAGGAACTGCTTACCTTTACGGAGCACATGAGACCACTCCCGGTTTTTAATGGGTTTTTTTGCTCTATCTTTAGTTTTATGTGCAATGTTTTGTAGATCGTTGTTTGTCCTTTTGTCCTTTTTCTTTTGGTCATTGTGTTGTCTGCTTTTCTTCTATTTATAGATTCTAATTACCCGTGATATCGACAAGCTCTTCTTACGTAACGTTTAAATCATTCTCTATAATAAACCACATTAAATCATTCTCTATAATAAACCACATTAAATCATTCTCTATAATAAACCACATTAAATCATTCTCTATAATAAACCACATTAAATCATTCTCTATAATAAACCACATCGTTTATGTTATCAACAAGGACATCAGAGACAGATGTTAATGGTCATCTATACAAAATTGTACTTTTGATCATGCTAATTGAACATTTTGTGTTTGTATCTCATGCATCGTATATTGCACCTCTCGTGGCGTTATATCTTGTATATCACGTTTCCCTTTCAACTGACATCGTTTAAATAAACAATTAATACTATTATAGTTAAACTTGTATTAAGAGGTCAGAGGTGGATAGATGACTTCTTAAAAGAGGTCCAATTCATAGGAAATTTTCCATAGCAGGGCATGAAAAATGTGATCTTTAAATACGTGTGACTGCTTAATAGAGGTTGCCACATGGGTAGGTTTGACTGTTGTAACATTTTATTTATATATAAGATATTTGAGTTCTGTGTTTATCAACCGTCTATATCTGTAAAATAAAAAATAAACACATACATTAAAGAGATATATATACTCTCCCAAAAAAAGAAATGCAACATGTGAAAAAATATAATTTACTTCAACATCATTTTAAATACAGAAATAAGCATTACATTACACTGAAATTAGGCACATCGGTTGTTTAGACTTTAAAGTTCATTAAAATGTCACAATTTATCACATTAAAGTCCATAGCGTTCAGATAACGTCACTTCAAAGTTAATATCTGTTGTGCCCACCATTAGCCTGTACCACAGCACGGACCCGTCTCGGCATAGACTCGATCAATCGACGAATACAGTCTTGCAGAATTCTTCTCCATTCATGCTCAAAAGCCTGCTGCAGTTCTTGCAGAGTTTGTGGCGCTGGATGACGAAAGCGCACGCGTCGATCTAAATCATCCCACCAATGTTCTGTTGGGTTCAAATCTGGTGATTTAGAAGGCCAGGGGGCGCTGTTACGTTCTGATTGGCTAGAAAGTCAACAGTAGCACGAGCTGAGTGCAGCCGAGCGTTGTGGTGCTGAAAAAGTTCCCTACGGAGGTTCATTTGCGGGCAGCATGTGTGGTGTCAAAACCTCATCTCTGTATAGAGCGGCGTTACGGTTGACGGGGATGTGCACCAGTTGAGTTTTTCGGGCGTAGTATATGGCACCCCACATCATTACACTTCCTCCGCCGAAATTGTCGACCTCAAGTACGCAGTTCCTTGCGAACCTCTCATTCCCGCGTCTGTAGACACGTGTACGGCCATTTCTTTTCTGCAGCATGAATCTTGATTCATCGCCGAACCAGACTCGCTTCCAGTTTTGCAGGTCCCAGCCCTTTAAGCCATCAGATCCTTGCAAGTCGATGCCGACGTCTCAGTACTGCGCCAAAGTAAGGACGGCTGGCGCGTAGGCCATTTTCACGGAGACGGTTTTGACTCTGTGCCGATATTCGTCGGAGACCTGGGACATTTGATGCTGTTTCCCTTGCTGTCACGGTCCAGTTGCTCAGGTGAAGTACCCGGATGTAGCAATCTTGGGATGCTGATGTGATCCTAGATCTGTTACAGTCTAATGGTTGGTACAACAGATATTGACTTTGAAGTGACGTCATCTGAACGATATGGACTTTAATGTGATACATTTTGACATTTTAATGAATTTTAAAGTCTGAACAACCAGTGTAATGTAATGCTCATTTCTGTATTTAAAATGATATGGAAAATTTAAAGTAAAGTATATGTTTTCACATGTTGCGTTTCTTTTTTGGGAGAGTATATTGTGAATTACCTATACAAAAAAATGTATTTCATTAATTTGATAAATTTTAACTATGGGTGCCACATATGGAGCAGGATCTGCTCACCCTTCCTGAGCCCCTGAGTTCCCACCCGATATTTAATGGGGTTCGTGTAGCTCGATCTTTAGTTTTCTGTGTTGTGCTTTATAGATCGTTGTTTGTCCTTTTGTTCTTTTTCTTTTGGCCATTGTGTTGTCTGTCTTTCATATATTTTCGGGACCGTGTGGCTCAATGAGTTAGATAGTTGGATCACCTAGCAACTCATACAAGCCTATCACCAATACGGCTTCGGTTCGTGCCCAGCTTTTTACATAATAAAAAGGGTGCACTCGATTCGAAGCAGCAAGTAATAAAGTTTACCAGTTGCTTGCCCATGGTCGGAAGTTCTCTCCAGGTACTTCGGCTTCTTCCACCACTAAAACTGGTCGCCATGATATAGTCAAAATATTGCTGAAAGTGACGTTAAATACAATAAATCAATCAATATATTTAGGGATTCTGATTGCACATTTGGTATTTTCAAGCTCTTCTTAAAGAGATATATTATACATTACCTATATTTCATTAACGTGACAAATTTAATGGAAAGATTTTAATGCAGGTAAAATACACATGTAATTACAATTTAAGATAGATGACTTTTCCTGTTGTTTATAGTACCATAGTTATTGTAAAGTTTTTAACCATGGAAAATTAAATAACAATCATTCAAATCAATGTTTGTACAATCCTAAGCTTGAAAATATAAAGGTAAAAAAAAACCAACACACAGTCATATATGTTTAGCTTGAATAATGTTTCTCCTAAATCAATGTTTGATGTATGTTTTATGTGTTGGGTCGTTCTGTGAGATGATGTATCTTACCGTTATTTTGTTTAGCTACAATCTTACTTTTTACAGTTCGCTTAGCCCGAGAGGATGTACTGCGCAAGTCACAAGAAAGCAAGAGAACGTCTTAACTGTAATCTTGAGATTTTTACACCAAATGTACGACTTGCCGCTAGTCTCAAGAATATTTGACCAAAATGATTTGCTACCTCTAGCTCCAAAAACATTTGAACTATAAAAACATTCTTACCTATAGTTCTAAGAACATTTAAGCAAGAGGACGTCCTATCTCTATGCCGGGTGCATTTAAACAAGAGAGCGTCTAACCTCTAACCCTAAGACCATTTGAATAGGAGTACATCTAACATCTCGTCTCAAGAGCAATTGATCAAGAAAACGCTTTACCTATAGCCCCAATAACTGTTCAACAATACAACTTCTTATCGCTAGCATCAAGAGCATCTTCACAATATAATAGTTTACATCTAGACCCAATAACATTCGAATAAGTTATTGTATTGCATCCATACTTAAGAACAATTGAACAAGATAACTTTCTACCTCTAGCCCCAAAACACATGAACAAGAGTACGACCTACCTCTAGGTCCAAGTACATTTGAATAAGAGAGCATGGCACCTCCATCCACAGGAAGAGTTGAACAAGACGACACGTTATCTCTAGCCGCAAGCTTAAGTAAGACAACTTCTTCTTTCTAATTCCATATCCATTGAACAGGATAACGTCTTACCAGTAGCTCTACGAACGTTTGAACAGGTAAGCGTCTTACCTCTAGCCCTACTAGCACCAGAACACTTTAACAGGCGATTGTCTTACCACTAACTCTATAACAGGAGAACGTCGTACCATTTTCCCCAGGCCATTTGAACAAGAGAACGGCGGATCACTAGCTCCTGGTACATTTGAATAGGCGATTGTCTTACCTCTATCCCTAGGTACATTAGAAAAAAAATAATCTTACCTCTAGTCTCAGGTACATTTGAAAAATATATCATCTTACCTCTTGTCCCAGGTACATTTGGATAAGAAATCATCTTACCTCTAGCCCAAGGTACATGTGAAGAAGAGATAATTTTACTCCAAGCTTCACGTACAGTTGAACAAGAACTCATCTTATCTCTAGCCTCATGCACATTTGAACAAGTGATCATCTTACTTCTAGCCCAAGGTACATTTGAACAAGAGATAATCTTATCTCTAGTCCCAGGTACATTTGGATAAGAGATCACATTACCTCTAGCCCAAGGTACATGTGAAGAAGTGGTAATCTTACCCCTAGCCTCATGTACAGTTGAACAAGAGGTAATCTTACATCTAGCCCCAGGTACATGGGAAGAACAGATAATCTTACTCAGTTGAACAAGAGATCATCTTACCTCTAGCCCCATGTACATTGACAGTGGTTATCTACACAGTGAGGTTTTTGATGAAAATGACAATGAAGATGGTTGCAATCATCCTTTTCTTTGCATTCATTTTCTATTAAAAAATATAAGGAATACAGTTTGATCCAATAAATAAACAAACATTAATGAATATCTTTGAATATGTAAAATTTCGTATTCACAAGCGTCATGAAATTTCGTATTCGCACTCGTTACCTTTGCGAAATATCTCTATAATTTACGCAACTATTTTATATTTATGCTAACGACGTGTACACAACGTGCATTATTCTATTAGTTATTGTAACTTCCACATTCCGTATCAATTGACTTTTAATAAAAACGTAGATATCTAATTTAGTGTGCACGACGCCTTTCTGAAATAACCTTCATCAGGTACGATCAAAATCGAAAGATTGGAAAGCCACATAATTTAAAGAAACTGGATTCAATGTGGAATTGTGCGCTGATCGTTTTCTTCCGTCATTGTCTTTTTTTACATTTTGCTGTATCGTAACTTGATACCCACAGTGATATAGAAAAAACATGTCAATGAACCAATAATTTAATTGCACCAGTTTGTTAACACTCACTACAGTTTGTTAACACTCACTACAGTTTGTTAACACTATCACACTAGTTATTAACACTATCACACCAACATATTAACACTATCACACCAACATATTAACACTAGCACATCAGTTTATTAACACTATATCACCAGTTTAGTAAAACTATCACACCAACTTGCTAACACTATCACATCAGTTTATTGACACTATCACGCCAATTTATTGACACTATAACACCAGTTTATTACCACTATCACACCAATTTATTAACACTATCACACCAGTTTCTTAGCACCCACAACAGTATGTTAACATTGTTACTCCCGTTTACTAACACTATCACATCAGTTTGTTAGCACTATCAGACCAGCTTATCAACGCTATCGCACCAATTTATCAACACTATCATACCAGTTTATTACCACTATCACATCAATTTATTAACACTATCACACCAGTTTATTAACACTATCGCACCATTTTATCAACACTATCATACCAGTTTATTACCACCATCACACCAATTTATTGACACTATCACACCAGTTTATTAACACTATTGCACCATTTTATCAACACTATCATACCAGTTTATTACCACTATCACCCCATTTTATTGACACTATCGCACCAGTTTATTAACACTATCACACCAATTTATCAACACCATCACACATTTATTAACACTATCACACCAATTTATTAACACTATCACACCAATTCATCAATACTATTACACCAGTGTATAAACACTATCACACCAATCTATTAATACTATCACACCAGTTTATCAACACTATCACACCAATTTATCAACACTAGCACACCAGTTTATTAACACTATCACACTAGTTTATTTACACTATCACACCAATTTATTAATATTATCACACCAATTTATTAGAACTATCACATCATTTTATTAACACTATCACACAAATTTATTAGCACTCTCACACCAGTTTGTTAACAGAATTACACGACTTTGAAAACGCAGTCACAGCACAATTTTATTTTACACGAGTGCCATAATAGGTAGCTCTTTGAAAAAAAAATGGTTTTTGGTTGGGGTTAGTTGGTTGCTCTTTTGTGTACTGTGGTTTTCTGTGTTCAGTATATTTGTGAATTGTATCTGTCCTTGTGCTTTTCCTCTCTTTTTAACTGTTGTCTTGAATTAAAAGAAATTATGGTTTCAGATCACGTCTTGGTACCTTCTGACTTTACTTTAGATATAAAAATGCAACACATGAAACAAAGTACTATGCTATCTGCGGAGATTGACAGTACAGTTGCAATATTGAAAAAAAAATAATTTCAAAGATTTCTGAAACTAGTCAATAGCTTAAGGGTGTAGGCCTGAGTAACCCCGAAATTTTCCCATCGAATAATTTTTTTTTAATTTGCACCATGGAATAGTTATGTCTAAATACATTTTCTGGCAATGTTTCAAGAAATTACACCGTGCCGTTTTCTCCATAGCACATCCTAAATATAGCAATTCTGGGGGTATTCCAACGCCAGATCGTAATTACTAGTTTCGGAAGCTCCTAATAGATATACGCATTTATTTCTGGTTGAAAGGGAATATTTTGGCTTTAATACACTTGACAGTGTTATTGTTCAATAAATATGAAATATCTAGCATATATGAATATCCTGTTTGAAAATAATCACGTGCAAACAGTGGAAATGAGAAAAAAGGGGGATGCCCTGAGGTACCACCCTGATATTAAAAATCTGATTAAGCAAAAATCCTGTCGATTAATTTCCACCAAAAATGTTACAATAAAGAACATACATATAGACATAATTGCACCAAATTTTACAAACTTTTACCGTCGGATTTTTTAAATATTGAAAATTATGTTTTTCATGGATGGCACCCAGAAAAAAATGAAATTGTCAAGGAAAGTTATTACACACTCATCCTTTGCTGTTTCTTTATTTATGAGATAAAATAAAAACTAGTTACGAAAAACAAAACGCGTTTGAATTCTTATATTTGACATAGTGGATGTCCAAATTACTGCATTTGGGTTTTTTTCAGGACTGTTGGGTAGTATGGGGTCGTTTGGGGTGACTTTACTTGATTAATTCTTTACAAATAAAGCAATGGTACGATAGTTTCATAATATGTAAGATTCTGGTTTATATATTTAATATTTTTTATTTGACAAACACTTGAAATTAAATTGAAAAAAGTTGGTCACACAAAATGTGTTACACTCCTGCCATTTTTTACAACATATTTTTCTGGAAAGAGATATTTCAATGATATTTTGTGGATACAAGAATATGATAATAATACTCTGTTATTGGCAGCAATAAGATAT
>MJUT01006572.1:0-12158 GCA_002080005.1 Gigantidas platifrons | reverse complement strand
TGGATGGCACCCAGAAAAAAATGAAATTGTCAAGGAAAGTTATTACACACTCATCCTTTGCTGTTTCTTTATTTATGAGATAAAATAAAAACTAGTTACGAATAACAAAAAGCGTTTGAATTCTTATATTTGACATAGTGGATGTCCAAATTACTGGATTTGTTTTTTTTCAGGACTGCTGGGTAGTATGGGGTCGTTTGGGGTGACTTTACTTGATTAATTCTTTACAAATAAAGCAATGATACGATAGTTTCATAAAATGTAAGATTCTGGTTTATATATTTAATATTTTTTATTTGACAAACTCTTGAAATTAAATGGAAAACAGTTGGTCACACAAAATGTGTTACACTCCTGTCATTTTTTACAACATATTTTTCTGGAAAGAGATATTTCAATGATATTTTGTGGATACAAGAATATGATAATAATACTCTGTTATTGGCAGCAATAAGATATAAAAAGACAAGGAGCACAACTATGGAAAGTTAAAAGGGAAAGGGGTAATTTTTTAATTAAAACTGTCCATATCCAATGTAAACAATCTGTGTTGCCTAGAAGCTTGGAATTGAGGGAAGATTTTCAAACGCACAGATGACCATATATTTGAGAAGACGCTGAAAATAGAGTTATCTCCCATACCCTAGGCCTACACCCTTAAAAGGGAATTTGCGTTAGTGACTACCGACAAAATTTGTGGGCGGAGCTTATCATAAAAAAATCCCGTTGATATGAACAACATATTTATGAAACTGTATGTCACATGACCAACGTCACATACCTCAGAAATTTGAATTTTCGAAGTGATTTTTGTAGTTTTTAGACTGATGAAGAATAATATTTTTAATAAGACTGAAAGTTTCGTAGGAGGAACACTAGTGACCACGCCTGTGAAATATTTTGCTCCAAAAGTAGCTGTGAAACTATGTATCATTGATTTTTCCTCCTCGAGTTAACCGTGGTGAAAATAGTGAACAATCTGAATCTTTGCTCCGCCCACAACTATTTATACCCACGGTCCTGGTTTAACACAAAAGTCAATTAAGTACATTTTTGGGGGGTCTTTTTGTATTTTGATAACACGAAGTTGGTTCTAGTGTGCAGCATGAACGTTTCGTAGACGGAAGCAAACTGTATTAGAGTCTACATAAACATGCACTATATTGCCACTTGTATTATAACTCAGCGTAGATATCAAACTTACTGTGCACGACGAGTTTCTTAAATAAGCTTCGTACGGAACGCTTAACATCTGACGATTGGAAGGCCAAATAATTTGCAAAATACTTATATTTCGATTCTTTAGAACACAGTCACAGTACAAAAAAAAATAAACCACATGGCAGTACACAATAGTTAACGACGAACACAAAGTCACAGTACATAATTGTTGATGACGAAGTAAAAGTCGCAATGCACAATAGTTGATGACGAAGTAAAAGTGGCAGTGCACAATAGTTGATGACGAAGTAAAAGTCTCAATGCATAATAGTTGATGACGAAGTAAAAGTCGCAATGCACAATAGTTGATGACGAAATAAAAGTCACAATGCACAATAGTTGATGACGAAATAAAAGTCACAATGTACTCTGACATCTGATTTGTAGAATATATTAATTTAATGCTGCAGCATACAATAATATTTGGCGTCAGTCATAGCTTGTAACATATCAAAGCTAATTAATTTGAAAACGAGGTTTAATTGATGAGATTACATTTGGAACATTATTCTCATAAATATTGTCAAATATGTTGTCGATGCCAATGAACATTCAATTAAAAGATGTAAATATTATTACTTAATAGAATATTTTTGATAAGAACATGGAATGTAAACCCTCAACCACACCCACCCACCCCACCAACCCCTCAACCCCCACAAGAAAACAAAAAACAAAAAACAAAAACAAACAAACAGGGAAAAAATTCAAAGAGCACAATTTCCACAGTGGATATCCAATCTAAAGTATTGAAACCGGAAGTAAGATTCCCCAATACAGAAAACAAAAAAGATGAGCCACACGACCCCCTAAACGCCGGGGATGAACAAAGATGCTCGCGAAGGGTAAGCAGTTCCTGCTTCTTAAATACGACACCCGTCGTGTTACTCTTATGTACAGTCACTTCCTGTAAAAGTCTAAGCAGTTAAAGATAGAAAAAATATACGTAAAATGTAAAAGATCTATTGAAAAAGTTCACAAAAACATGAAAATTTCAGAATAAACACTTATTAATTCTGTTTTAAAGGTGAAAATTCAAGATAATCGTACAAGACATGACTTCAATAGTATTTGTTTGATAATACATTGTTTAATATACAAACCTGCCATTGAGGTCACCTCTATTAAGCAGTCACCTGCACTAAAAAATCCATTTTTTTCTTGTCCTATCATAGAATATTTCATATGAATTGAGCCTCTTTTAAGAGGTCATCTGTCTTAAAAGACCACTTTTTCTTTGTCCCAAAGGTGACCTCTTAATACAGGTTTGACTGTACTATATTTAGGGACATATTTTAGTGTATAAAAATTTTTGACTCGTGGATGTACGTAGTTCATGCATGTACCAGGAACACTGCCAATATTTCATTTAATCAAACAGGATGAATAATAGACCTTTTGCACATTTCTAGTTCACTCTAACATTATACATTTTTTTATACGAGTTACTTCCCTTGCGAGGAATAAATGGTACCCGTTCTCGGAAGGACAATGAAAAAACGTTTATTGTCGTCACAATTCTGTTCTTTTCTCGTGCATGATGTATCACTGAATTTTAAACGTTAGCAATACTGCGTGTGTCGCTAGTGCAAAAGGAATTGCTTATCCTTCCGGAACACCTGATTCCGCCATCGATTTTTAGTGAATTTTGTGTTACTCAACCTTTAGTATTCTGTACAATGCTTTGTACACCATTGTTTGTCATTTTTCGCTTTTCCTTTGTCTGTCCATATTTGATTGATGGCTTCCCAATTAGCACTTTGCATCTTCAAATGTTTCTTTGACGAATGAATATTTTAATTTTCAGTAGGTTTCAAATAATCCCCCCCATAATGTTGCATCTTAATTAAATGGAGTAAAATCTTACCATGGTTTCCGTGGCATTCACACTTATGGGAAATACAAGCGACATGCTGTCCAGCAGCACAAGTCAGAGTGCATTCTGTAGCAACATTACAAGAACTTACAGCTCCTGTCAACAATAATTAACATTTACATAAAATGTTTCCTCTCGTCCGTTGGAATCGGTCAACACCTGAAATCAGTCACAATTGGAATGCGCTGTCACGTGAGTTCAGATGTCGATGACGTCATTTATCCTGCAAACTGCGTCCAGAAATAGATAATGAATTTACTTTCACTTTATTCAAGACAACAATGAGATTTAAACAGATAAGAAAAGATATCTATAGGTTTTGGTGCCAAAATATTACCATTTTGACTTAATAATCAAAGTCAAATATTTCCAGAAAAACACAGTCCGTAGTGGATAATTTGCATATCCTGTGTTTGTTTACATTCCACTGCTCATCTTGATCTATATTTACAACTCCATTAGGCAACGGAAATGACATTGTTTTCGTTTTGAAATTAAGTAATTCCTTAGAAAATTTTCAGATTTTTAGCGGGAATTTGTGGGTAATAAATATATGATTTATTATGAATCACATGGAATTGGACATGGATAAAATTGTACGTGAAAACAGAGATATTATCTGCTGGAAACAAGTGACAGCAAATACAATTTAATGAAAAAATGGCGAAATATAGAAAATGCAAATTAAAAAATATTGTAAAATACAATCTCTTAGGCCTATTTGTGTTCCACGCGACTATTTTATGGTTGACCGATTTCAGGTAATGTGACTTGGGCGCTATTACAAAACATATGCAAACAAAAAAGATCAGCGAATCGACATTTCTTCATCAAATTAAACGATGTTTTTGGTATTTTATTTGGCTTAAGTGCCCAAGTAAACATGGCATTTATCTTTGATATAAATACCAATTTGAATGAGAATTATAAGGAAATGTCTTAACTGACCAATTTACGGTCACATGTGGATATATGTATATAAAATAACAAACAAAAACAAAAATAAAAACAAAGCAAAACCAGAAATACCCTCTCCCGCCCTTTTTATGTCTATGTCGCTTTACAACAAGGTAAACCAATTTGAAATTAGTCCGCATTGTTTTCTCTTTTATCCTGCAATGACAGCATTTACTGACCAATATAGCCTGCCCAATATTTTTTTTGATGTTGGTCAGTTATAAATAGAACATAGAATCTACAAATGTATCTGCCATCTTAAAAATGTGAAATCCTACATGTCATATTTACAACAATAGACAAAAATAATTAAAAAGCTTACCTTGAAAACTTATTTTAGTTAAATTGTATCAAACTTGAAGCTTACACGAAGCCAAATAACGTCTAATTTTTACGCTTCAAACTGGAAGTCTTCATATGACGTCAATGATCAGTTTGTGAGTAAGCTGTCGGAGTTTATACATAGATAATTTCCTAAAAACAGTGTTTAATCCTATAGTAAACGTTTATTTACGATTTAAAATTACAGGATAAATACAATACATGTGCACTGTCGAAGCATATAGGTAAATATGTGTATTCGGCGCGAAACGCGGGAAAAGGCTCGGCGAAGCCTCGCCTTTTCCCCCGTTTCAAAGCCTCATACACATATTACCTATATGCTTCGACAGTGCAGAAGTATTGTATATTTTTTGTTTGATTGACTGTTTATTTCAATAACATAGTGTGTAATTGTGTACATAAGAGGACAGAGTCTTAAGATCTATCGAGCTATCGTATGTTATAAACACTGTATAATATATAGTTGTAACATACGCACAGCATTAGTGGTGATAGACATAGGATTTCTTAGGTAGAAGTAAATCTAGTACATACAAACCTGTCTTAAGAGGTCAAATTTTAGCACAAGGTAAAATTTGACACTTAAGATAGGTGATCTCTTAAAAGAGGTTCAATTCATTGAAAATTTTCCATGGCAGGACAAGAAAAGTGTGACCTTTTAATACAGGTGAGTGCTTAATAGAGGTGTCCACATGGACATGCTTGACTGTACCGACAGTTTTTCACTCCTTTTTATTTGTCGCTTTCGCGATTACGATTTCAAAGCAGCACCCGCGATTCCACTGTGTTGTGAGAAAAAAACTTAGAATACGATATTGTTGGACAAAAATGCCAGACTATTATAATAATAATAATTGTATTGTTCCAATTAAGGGCCCCCGAAGAGGCAAAGAGTTACATATAAAACAAACATTGATTCAATATACTTATAACAATACAACAGTTTATGCCGGACAGAATCAGAGATAAAGTAATGATATACACTATACATATAAACACTACTTATGACAACAATAATCCCTTCTTCTAATATCTAAGCAATCAATAATATATTTTCCCAGAAGTTTAAGTACTGATATGTCTTCGTTTGTAAAAAGTCATATAAATTTTGCCTCATTGGGTTAGATCTTTAAATTTTGGACAAAGCTCACCTATATTGTTGAACATGATTTCTCTATTGTCAATGTATAATGGACAGTAAATTATAAAATGAAATTCATCTTCAGTTTGATTTGAAGAACATTTTTCACATATTCTTTGAGATCGTTCTACGTATGATTTCTTATATCGATCCCTTTCTATTTTTAGTTCATGGGGACTTATTCTTATTTGACATAATGCCGTTCTCAAACTATTAATTCAACTTCTAAAAATAAGTGATAACTCTTAGATGAGAATTGTTTGTAAGCTGTGCACACAATAAAAAAACTGATATTCAATGTTGTAATTTCCTACGCAACTGCATACTAGAATTTAACGTCATTGTATAAATAAAAACAAACATTTAAGGTGGTACCATACACTTCAGGTAAAATTTGATCTGCTAGTTCGATTTTCTTATTTTTTTGGCAGTGTGTTTGAATATATACACTGTAATAAATATCAAAATGTTAGCAAATTCCAACCAACAGACTCAGAGCTATAAATTCACTAGCCACATAGCAGCTTTTCTCTCTGTGGTTTTGATCACCGAGATGCTTGAAATCTGCATACAAACATAATATGATCAAAACGTTCAACTGATTGTAAAGAGTTATCTCCCTGTAGTGTACGGTACCGCCTTAATGCACACGATGCGTGTCTGGAATCATCTTCCAAAAGATTAGAAAGCCAAATAATTCTTAAAATCTTTGGGAGCAAGAAAACTAAAGGGTTTAAAATGGATAGGAAACACCGGCAGAGCTGACCTGTACCTGAAGGAGGAGAACCTTAGTTTTATGTAAGAATTGAATGCATATTTTTGTAGTTTTATAGGCGTGTAAAAGCGTGGACCGAAGCACATTTTGTATGAAAAAAATGTGCCTCGGTCCACGCTTTTACACGCCTATAAAACTACAAAGAAAACATTCAATTCTTATAATTACATTTAAATCACACCAACATTTAATATAGTTGAATTTTTCGTTGTGAATTTTATTTGTGTTAGATTATTTGCTGTTGGAAATTACTACGCCATTGATTGTTTACATCTGACGTCGTCATGGAGGCACGGGCAAGTTCGGGTTTGAGTTTTATTGGGATGTAAAACATCTCTTTTATAAGCATGTGACCACTTCATAGCCAATCATATTGTAACATTTCAATGAAAAATTACATAATTTAGTCATTGTAAATTCGACAATAAATATATCTGATAAATCATGTCAATGCCGAAGCACTGACTTCTGGGCGGATGATACCCTCGAGGACTAAATAGTCTAGAGATATTGACCCAAGGATAGAAAAAAAAGTAGATGAAATAAAATATTTCTCCGGGTACTCCGGTTTCCTCCACTAATAAAACTGACCGCTACGACATAGCTGAAATATTGTTGAAAGTGGTGTTAAACACCAAAATACTAACCCCTGAAATAAAAACTTACCAATAACACATATAAGAAGGGCAATACACACTAAAGCTCTCATGACAGCTGTAAGTGTTCGGTGTTAGTGTATGTACAATAATAAGATAAATATACGCCTGTGGGTCCCTTGTAATTCTCAGAGATAAGATACTGTCACGCTTTTCACACAAATGATCATGTTTTGTGATAATTATTCGTGACCGTGTTATTTATAAGGCACCAGAAGACATTCTTGTTAAGATGTTTTAGAGAAAAATATATACCGCTGACTTTGCAAGAAAATAATAAAGCGAGCAAGAGCAAGCAAAAATACAAGTAAAAAATAATGAAAAAGAAAAGCGAAAAAAAAAATTAAGCACAAAATAAAAAAAAAATTAAACAAACAATAAAAAAAAAACATATACAAACAAACTAAGAACAAACAAACAATGAGTATCAAAAAATAAAAAGTGAAAGACAAAAAAAAACAATATTAAGGCCCATCGTCGGTAACACAGCTTTTCACGTTTCGACTGCGTGTCTGTAATAGTTGCGTACTGCTTTACACTTGTAATATCGTCAGATTTTTAAGTAACATATATCAAGCTGTCAAATAATAAGTGCTTCATATATGAATAGTATTATTTAGGCTATAGACCATTTTCCACTACGAATTGTTCCATTTTCTCAATAATTCGATTAATATATATTTCTCGATACAGATTTTCCCTTACTTCATTAAAGTCAACATCTCCATTTTCTTCAAAAGTATTATAGATGTGATCTGACAGGTTTACCTAACAGCTAAGTACTTTTTACCATGCCTTTTTCACTAAGATGAGAGATTAAGTCACATAAAACGAGTTTAACCCCGCCACTTGTGGTGTCTGTGCCACACCGGGAAAATGAACGCGGTCAACATGTGTTGTGTGATAGGAGTATCGATTTTGGCTTTTTCAACGATTTTGATATTTGATTTTGGAATTGTTCCGACAGAGTGGTAATTTACGTTTTTCATTTCATTATCATATTATTAGTCTTACACATCCTCCCAATATATCGAGAGTTAGGGGTTATGGCTATAGCTTTTATCGGCACTTTAAACATTATTTCAGTTATATTGTGGCAGTAATATTTATTGGTGGAGGAAACCAGAGTACCCGGAGAAAACCACCGACCTGTCGCAAGTCACTGACAAACTTTATCACATAATGTTGTATCGAGATTGTATCGAGATAAAGGTAAAATAACGATTAGAGGGAACTGTACGGATAACTAAAACAGTGAAGCACAAATGTTGTCACATAATGTTGTATCAAGCACACCTCGTCATGAGCGGGATCGAACTCACAACTTTAATGGTGATATTCACTAATTGCATAGGTAGTAAATTCAACCGCCATGCGATCACGATCTCGACGCCGTCCCCTCCCCCGATATATCGATCCGGAACAAATCTGCTACATTTGACAATACCATTGCTGAGAACATTAAGTGTGGGCATTAATTGTCCACTGTTAACATCTTTCTACTGATGTTGATTATTTTTATTTTCGTCCCTTTCTATTGATTTTGTCCGGTTTACATTTGTCCTTTCTTTATTCACATTTACAGAGGCCGTTGGGGTCGTGATCGAATGATAGTTGAATTTACAACTACCTGTGCAATCAATGCATATTCGAACTACCGTCGTGAGTTTGAATCCCGTTCATTGCGAGGTGTACTCAATTCAACGTTATGTGATAAAGTTTGTCAGTGACTTGTGACAGGTCGGTGGTTTTCTCTGGGTACTCTGGTTTCCTCCACCAATAAACTGACCACCACGATATAGCTGAAATATTGTTGTACAATTCACCATTATGTGCTTGAAAACTCTGACTTAGTTCAGCCACATACATTGCTTTGATATCAAGGGTAAAGCGATTCTTTTTATTCTGTTTATAGATGCCTGAAAATAGACATACTTTGAATGTACATTTCAGAATCGCTCTTTTCAAGCTTCCTGTCATGTGTCTAACATCCATTAGTGACGTCACTTTGGAACAGTGTATTTCTTTTACACCTTGGAAGGCGTTACTGTCACTGTCAGTTGTTATATGAGATATTTTCAAATAATCACTGACTTCTCCAGCACTTTGTTTGCTGTTGGCTGTCTAATTGCCTATAACATCTTCAGCAATATTTGCTGTACATAGTCCTTCATGATTTTGACAAATAATATCAAAACCTTTACCATTGAGTCTGGAAGCTACATAACAAAGTTTACTTCCTGCAAATAAAGAGACATTTTTTTATCTTTAGTGTTAATTTTCATCATGTGACCTGGGTTCCGGCTTGAAAAGTGATATTTCCTGCACTGGAAAAGGGTTATTATGCAAGGGGTCGAACCTATTTGGTTGGAGAAGAGGTAATTTTGGTTGGAGACCAACAAAATGGCGGAAAATCCCGTCAAATTTCAACACCGGTAAGTGTCGGTGAACCCAGGTCACCCTGCTATTGTCGGTGTGTCATTGAAATGTGTGCTTTAATACCATGGCGTTTCGGCAACTTGATTATCAGTTATGACAATGCGTGTTTGTTTTAGGACATAGATTTTCCCTAAAAAAAGCTATTGACATAAAACCGACCGGCAAAACACGATATTTTTTGTCATGGGTACATAAAAGAACCATTTCTGTACATTTTACGGATATAATGTTAGGGTTTTCGTGTCATATATGTTCACTGCTTTATTCAAAGTAAATATGAATGTTCAATTATTGTATTTAAGCCTAAAATAACGAGGTTTTACCAATTAAGCATTTTTTTGGTTGGAGACTCGAGGTATATGACTTATTTTTGGTTTTGTTTAGACATTGAAAGAAAACTTAACACTGGATGTTTTGTCCCGTCAGAAGGCACTACACAACTACTATTAAATCCTAATTTTAGAAATAAAATGCAGCAATTTATATACGAAATAATATTTATAATTATTGACTTAAATGTCTCGAATGCGACATTTATTTACTCACCAGGACAGCCTTTCAAATAATCAGCCCCTCTTTCCCAGTTTAATAGGGTTGTTTCTTTTTGCAAAGTGACTCTGATGTTTGACCGTAACACTTTTCGGTGGGACATTTCTAGAGGTCACTGTTCAATGAAATTGACATGCTGACATGCTGATCTTTCATCATTATTTTGGTTGATTTTGATTTTTGGCCACTTTCAACAATATTGCAGTTATATCATGGCGACCAGATTTAGTGGTGGAGGAAGTCGGAGTACCCGGGAAGAACCACCGACTATGGGCAAGCAAATTGGAAAACTTTATCACTTTCGGCTGCGAGTCGAGTGCACACTTTTTGTAATTTACAAAGCCGGGCGCGAACCAACGCCGTATTGGTGATAGGCTTGTATGAGTTGTTAGATCCAGCGACCTAACTCATTGAGCCACCCGGGCCCCTCATTATTTTGGAAGTGAAGTGAAGGGAATAAAGGTTAGTACAGTGATCAAAATTCGTGACAATCCAGGGACAAAGACTTGGTCAAGGGAACAGACAATAACTACAAACAACACAATATAATTATAATAACCAAAACGAACACACATACAGACAACCGTCCGTCTGTTAATTTTTTCACATTTCCATCTTCTCTGAAACCGCTTGACGGATATTAACCACACTTGGCAGGGATGTTGAGGAAAAGGTCCCCCTACAATTGATCTACATTTCGCTCTGGCTTGATAAAATAAATGACCACCAGAGGCGTTCTTCGATTCTGCTTGGTCGATTTTCAAAACATATTCTCCTATGAAATTACAATGCAAAATAATTTGAACTGTGCAGAAATGTTCTATGTGAGGTCTTTTACAAACAATCCATCTTTCGTCCCAGTTGGACAAATAAACTGGGCGCTAGTGGAGCCAGCAGAGATATATTTTATGATCCACTTACTTTATGACTGCCTTAGGAAAGAAAAAAAACCCTGCCAGTTTCTCCTGTGCGGGGAGACCCCAATAGATTTCTAGTCTATCGCCTTAACCACTCGGCCACGACGACTTACTGCTAAAGAAGAAAACTTATGCTCTTATACTTCACTCGGGTAGTATGGCTTCTAAATTAGCCATCTAAATAATTTGAAATAACTTTTAATCAAATTAGTTCCTGTTAATGTCTTTGTAATTTAACTAGTTATTGAAGAAGAGAAATATTTGGAGTCTTGCTACTAGTGATCTACCATTCATTATTATTTTCTCCTTATTGATATTTTGTGAATGTATTTTAAGCTGATATTCTGGGAGAAAAACAGCTTACGTGACATAAATTACAGTTCCCAATCAACAATTCGATTTTGTGAATTGGTGTGAAGAAGTATCCATATTTTAGCGTATTGGTCGATATCTGTTGATGCTTAAAGTTGTAATTTTGGAGAGCAATTTCCAACGACTCCGTGGCGCAACGGTAGCGCGTCTGACTCCAGATCAGAAGGTTGCGTGTTCGAATCACGTCGGGGTCAAATACATTTTTCCCTTTTCCCTTTTCTTCATTTCACTTGTACTATTACCGCTACCAAGCATTTTCACACGTCGACAAGATTCCAATAGATTTTTTTTCTTCAGATTATAACATTCTACGAGTACACCTCTTTTTGCAATTACACACACTATTGCAGATACATCATCCATAGTAAAGACAATATCAAAAATAAATCACCGGTACCAAACATTTTGAGTCTTCGACAGGATTCTAACCTGTGTGAGAGGAGTCCAATAGATTTTTAGTCTATCGACCTTTTTTTCTTTTTTTCTATTTTCTTCACCTTTATTTGTTGTTGAAATTTTTGTTTCTTGTACGATAATATTAGCTGTCAGAAATTTATTTTCAAACACCTTTCTCATATTTTCTTTAAATTTTACATATATATTCAAAGATATATAGCATAAATTTTTAAAGTCTTATTTTTCTGTCCATTTATAAGTACATTTCTCATTCTTTTTACAATCTCATTAATACCACAATCATTACTTATATTACATATCATTTCAACAATTGCATTGTCTGTCAGAAATCCTGTCATTACTATACCAGCTTTTATAAAGTCATGGAATCTTATTGTCATAATGGATTTATTTTTGAGAATGGTAGCAAAAATTTAGCGTCGTCGACAGGATTCGAACCTGTGCGGGGAGACCCCAATAGATTTCTAGTCTATCGCCTTAACCACTCGGCCACGAC
>MJUT01006569.1:145914-156937 GCA_002080005.1 Gigantidas platifrons | reverse complement strand
AGAGGTATTTTGCAGAGTTTAAAATTGTTTACAATTGATATATGTGATAAATATTTTTTTTTTTTATAATTAAGAAAAAAAAGTAGATAAGAATTTTAGTGTATTTAAAAAAAATAAATAAATAAAGACATTGAGAAGATGAGGTTGTACTTTATATTGGCATTTATACATGTATGTAAAACTGTTATGGTCTGGCCTGGTGCATTCAATCAATTGGACTATACCACTGTACCCGATATACAAAAGTATTATTTGGATGGATCAAATATTCATATTGTTTTAATTACCCGGTAATGAGTATACTATAAAGTATACTATAGTATAATCAAATATAAACAAGAAGAGTATATTTAGATAGACTATATCAGTTAATATTTAATCAGGTGTCTCTATGGAAAGGGAATTTACAGAAGAATAACAAAATATGTTAACAATCCTCAAACAGTTTTTCAAAAGTACTCCAGTGTAAGTGATAAAGTTTACCAGTTGCTTGCCATGGTTGGTGGTTCTCTCCGGGTACTCCGGCTTACTCCACCACTAAAACTGGTCGACATGATATAGCTGAAATATTGTTGAAAGTGGCGTTAAAACCCCAAAAATCAAAATATATTTGTTTAAATCCACACACTGAAATGTTGTAAAGTAAATCCATGAAATCGTATGCAAGTCGAACAATGAATGGTTATCTGAAAAGAGTCGTTTCTATGCTCTGAAAGGAGGCGTTCTATACTTGTTAATACAATAATCACACTTTATGTACATGCAAATTTTGATATTAACCTATTATCTATTTCAATGGAACTGTTATTGTCATAAAATTGTTGTGTAATTGGTTACTCGAGAAACATCCTGTTTTTGATATTTTCCTTCTTGGTGTTGTGTAGATATATAACAACTAGTTTTAGTGCGCTGAAAATAAAATCATCATCGCCCAGTGAGATCACGTAGGATCTTATTTCGATTTCTTGTATGTACATTGTATATTGTGTTCTGTCATCTATGTTTTCAGTCACTAAATATGGCAATTAAAAGATAAATTGACAAAACGCATATATTTTATGTGATAAAAAAAACACAAGTTGTTAGCGCACACTGAGGGCCTATGAGAGGGGGGTTCAGCCAGTACATCTGTCCGGGACCCGGAGACCCAAGAAGAGGCCCGTGAATCTCTGAAGAACCCCAAAGCCTTTGCCTTAAACGTTTTATTTTTATTTTTTCATTTTCGGGAGGGGGTATTTTCAACTATTTTAGTCTATTTAGAAGAATAATTATATAAAATTCACTTAGACTTCGAAATTATGGTCGTTTATCATCACTCACATTTACAATGTAACCAGGAAGGCCATAATTTCATTACAAGTGGTTTTATTGGCCTTCAAATCTTCAAGTTCGAGAGAAGTCTGTCCCTGGGGCCCCAATGCAGTCTTGTTCTGCCTTGCAAAATTTCTCTTGGAGGCCCTGTGCACACTTGCTGGTGTCCCGCAAAATGTTATTTACATGCATGGCACTATTTAATTAATTTAATTTATTCAAGTACACAATGTCTTTGAAACTTTTAGTTTTGTTTGGCCACGGTTTCGTTGCACTTATCAGTGTTCATTAATGATAGGAAACATCTTTTATTGACCTTCCTTTTGTAGTTGTTTATAATACTCATCTGCCGATGGTAAGTGTCCTTGCTCAAAGTTACCAACTTGTCAATGGTGCAGCTGTATTCTTTATATGATGAACATTGAATTTCATTTTCTAAAGTAAATTTGTAATTTCTTTAGAGCGCGAAGCGCAGTACCCAACGTAATTGGTGGAATCTTCAGTTAATTGAAGGTGGCCTCTTATATTGTAGAAGTAGAAGAACAGAATTACAACCCTACTCACCCCATCATAGTGACGTTGGCATTTACTCACTTGCGAAAAACATTTTCATGAACCCATTATTTCACTCACATGTGGACGTGGAAAATACTTGCATGGTTTTTGTTTATAATTTTATTACTTTTCAAAATGCATTGTACGATAAATATTTTCACTAACAAGTTGTAAGACAATTTCTACTGATTTGTGAAAATAGGTATAGTAATACTGGTATTTTGAAATTTCAATGTAGACTGTCATGTTATAAGATATCGACAGATTATAACTAAACTATTCATTATATTGATGGCCTCTGTATCTGGATGATGCAAATTTCCTCCATGTACATTGGCCATGAGGAGGACTTAAATCTCATTTTGTTTAATAATTTCCAGTCTAAATGTCCTTTAAGCACTGGCCCTTGATGACCTCTGTATATGAATGGCATTGCTCTCATGCATGTACATTGGTCATGGGGAGGACACTGGATTTGCCTTCTGCCATTGAATTAGCCCCTTGTAAATATAAAAGGGTTTATTTCTATTTCGGTGTTCAGAAGAAGTTAATAACCTATTAAATATCTACAAAGGATATATATACATTTTTTGTTTTTGTAAATTCCCAGTGGACTCTTCCAAATATTATACTCATCAAAGACATATATATGTTTAGTACTTATGTACCAATCTAAATTCTGCAAATTGCTTGTTTGTATACTACATGTATTTATTACTTTATGTATTAGAATGTTGGTTTTTTTGCAATATGAATCACTGTAATGACTCTGCCCCTTGCTGGGACCTTGATTGGACAATAAAATCTTATCTTATCTTATCTTATATCTTAGGAACATTACAGGTATACTATATGACTATTACATTGTATATTTTAGGAACATTACAGGTATACTATATGACTATTACATTGTATATTTTAGGAACAATACAGATATACTATATGATTATTACATTGTATATTTTAGGAACATTACAGATATACTATATGACTATTACATTGTATATTTTAGGAACATTACAGGTATACTATATGACTATTACTTTGTATATCTTAGGAACATTACAGATATACTATATGACTATTACATTGTATATTTTAGGAACAATACAGATATACTATATGACTATTACATTGTATATTTTAGCTACATGTACATGTATATCACATCAACTCAGTGTTTATAAACTACACTGAAAGATGTCCAGGCGACAACTTAGAACGAATTCTTCGAGCAACAGCATTGTGTTCCACTATTGAAGAATACCATTGTTTATATGATGAGGATTTTCACTTGGCAGAAATATGTCAGAATTATAAGCAGATACCAAAAGGTTTTACCGCTTTCACTCTTAAGAAATTGTTGAATGATATTTTTTCACGATTTATTTAATATGAAATACGATAACGAAACACATTTTCATATGAAGCGAGATATTCCTATTTTACAAATAGTTTGTTTTTATATGGGTGTTTATCGGTAATTTGTTAGTTTCCTTTGATCTTTACTACTCGATAAATATAGTAACAACGTTCAGTTGACCACCGACTCGTGATACTAAAAATTATCAGCTGTTGGTCATTTGTCATGCGCGGTCTAAACTTTTATTAAAAAAAGGTCAAAACACAACAACAAAAATCACAAAGCTGTATTAAAATTGTGAAATTACCGATAAAAAGATTATTAGTATTTTTTTCGCTCCACAAGGATTATTAGGTCCATATCAGATTCGCTCTTCGAGCTCATCTGATATGGACCTGATGATCCTTGTCTTGCGAAAAAAAATACTAATAATTAATATATAAGACCACTTCCAATAATATTCAAGTCATTGACAAGTTTTATTACATGGCTATGAATTGTTATCACTAGTGGCGAAATACAATTATTGCATATGTCAACGAATACAATATGATCGCGGGCACGACTCAACACATTTACTAAGTATTTTATATCTTAGGGGCCGTCGTGATCGTAGAGTAGATAGATTTACAACTACCTATGCAATCAGCGTCCATCACCACTAACATTGTGAGTTCGAATCCCGCTCAGACGAGATGTACTCGATACATGTGATAAATTTTGTCGATGGCTTTTCCGGGTACTCTGGTTTCCGCCACCAATAAAACTGATCACCACCATACAACTGACATATTGTTGAAAGTGGTGTTAATCACCATAACTCCTAAATTAGATCTTTAATTGTGTTATGCCTTCATTTCTAATATGTAGCCCTTAAGTTATAGATATAATGTAATCCTATACATAAATGTAATAGGTCACTTTCGTGTGATCTTTTCTCATCCAATCAAATTGTCGCTTACCAAATCCTTAGGTGGATTTGAAGTACAAAAAAAAATGTCTATGATTAGTTGAATATAATTCACCTTTATATCTATTGTATTCCTACTATCTCTGAACGGATTTTTACAGGTTTTTTTTTATTCAAGGTAGCTTTCCTAGATACAGTAGCTTTGGTGATGATATTTATTATGATCCATGTCCTGAAACAAGATATCAGCATGGGCCTGCTAAATCATTTCAAATTACCGATTGTCTGTTTGAAAAATCCAAATGTGTCTCTGAGGGACAGAAACTTTGTACAACTGGAATAGCCAGCACTGATTCGACCTGTGAATGTGATTATAAAAACGGATATGCCATGATCGGTGGCAAATGTTGTTCTCCCACTTCATATGAAGACTGTACTTGTTTCAGAAAGGATTGCCCTGATGAAAATCAAGAACTGGATCCAGGTATATTCATTGTTTGAAAATATCCTTGTTCTTGCCATGAAATGGGTGGGAAAAAAATGTTGACACTCAGCAACAATCAATCAGTACCACTGCATGGTCTAACTTTAAATACATTATTGTAGTTAGATTTTATCTTCAACCTTTCCTGGGGAGATATATTATTTTCGCCATGTACGTCAGTCTGTCACAAAAGTTTGTACATGCAACTCCTACTATATTTTAAATGGGAATTCTTCAAAAATGTGAATGCTTGACTATTACCAAATTATGATTCGTATCTTGCCACAAAATTGTGATCAGAATGTTATAGAAGGGTGGATCGGTTCTGGTGTTAATGCCACTTTCAACAATAGTTCAGTTATATAGTGGTGGTCAGTTTTATTGGTGGAGGAAACCAGAGTGCCCGGAGAAACAACAGACCTGCCGCAAATCACTGACAAACATTTCACATAATGTTGTATTGAGTACGCCTCGCCATGAACAGGTTCGAACTCACAAGATTAGTGGTGATTGCACAGTCAGTTGTAAATCCAACTACCATGCGATCGTGACCACGACGGTTCCCCAAATTTGCTGTGTATTTCATGAAGTAGTAACTCATATCAAAGAAACATAAATGGTTATGGTCAAATAGTGTATAGGTAAATATAAACCCTACTTTTATTTCATCGTGTATAAACCTAATAAAACAGACACTAACTACAACAATAGATTACAAGCTTACTTGTTATATTTCAGATTATAACTGTGTTAATAAATGTGCTTCTGGTTTTGATCGAAAGGAAGGAGACTTTTATTGCACGGTTAAGCTACACACCAGGTAAATATCATTATGTATATATTTATATTATTCTACCGTTATTTGAAGTGGCCGTGATCGTATGGTAGTTGGATTTACAACTACTTATGCAATTAGTGCTATCACCACTGATGTTGTGAATTCAACATCTCCATCAGGGTGAGTTGTACAATATTATGTGATAAAATTTGTCAGTGACTTGCGACAGGTTGGTGCTTTTCTCTGGGTTCTCCGGTTTCCTCCAATAAAACCGACCTCCATGATATATATACAGTCCGACAAAAGTTAAGCACCACCTGATTGTTTTAATAATATCTTTTCTAATAATGAACTTATTTCAAATCGGTATGCTGTTTTCGTTACCTGTACACACATACTTACTTACCTGTGAAACAGGTTATTGATCGATTTTTATTTTTGTGTATATGACAGGGCACATGTAAAGTGCCACGTGTACTTTTCAACATTTGTGTTTGCGAACGAAAGCTGATTTTTTTTGTGTAGAGTTTTAAGTTTCATTTTCTATTGGTTTGGTATGGTGCGGCGAAAATTAACCATACCAGAAAGATGACAAGCTGTTGGCATGCATAACGGTGGTTTTAGCCATAGAAGGGTGGCAGACCACTTCAGGGTTAACCATTCCATCATTGTACGACTGATGTAGCGTTTTCGTCAAACGAGGAATGTTACTGACTGCATACCTGTTTACCACTACGATTTCAGCGTAGTTTCTACCACTTTTGACCCCTAAATTACGCTCTACGCCCTCATAAGTTATTTCTACGCCAACAAGTTGCAAAACTGAAAAAAAATCGCCAGAAAGTACTCTTGTTTCTTATGGTAGATATCCGAACGCAACACTGAATCTTTGTCGTTTGAGCGGTTTAAAATGATTTTATTATCCATGCTCCTTACAAACACTTTGATGATCCAGTAACAAATGTCTGAAAATTAATGGTGGCATACCAAACGCAAGCAGGGGACCGAGCTTGAAGAAGTCACTGCCATTGATAAGAGAAAGATGTAAACATGAATATACAGAAATTTGGAATTGTCTCAAACCCTCAACAAAGGGGGATACATTTTTACCGTGTTCTACTTGTGGCAGACTGACTTTTCGTGTCTGGTTAACGAAGTGATAACCGCCATATTTGAAATTTGTCGATGAAGTTGAGAGTAAAGGGGAAAAAAATCAGATTTATCGTAAATTGAGGTTTGCAAATATATAGAGATTGTATAATCTTATTTAGCAATGAATTATCTTTACATTTAATAATATGTACGATTATTGATCTATTAAGCTGTTTTCAGATATTTTATGTGATAGCCCTACTACTGATAAATTTCAAATAGTCATCTCTAAAAACCCAATATTGGTTATTTGGAATTTTTTGGCATTATAGTGTACAATTGATATTTTTATTTAATGAGAACTGTACATAGATTTATATTATTTCTAAAGTCATTACACTATACATAAATTTGTTCAGAATAATGATTATAAAAGGAATTAATAGATGTGGTGTTTGCATCTACAAGCAAGGGAGATAATCGAACGGGGCAATCATTTCAATGTCTATCGAGTATATGTTAAACTACCCTATCTAATATATAAACTGGATTTGACTGTAAAATTTAAATTATTGATGCATTAACATAATTTTATGTTAAAACGGGTTGCATAAACATGTTGCACTGTTGACAAATTTTCAGTAATTACCATAAGCTTTTACTTTTAGGCTAGCCAATAAATCCTTACACTTAGACAATACACACAGGTATAAACAAACAATCATGTTCAACAAGAAGCTGTATGATGTACATTGCAGGAAATGATACCTAATTTTTCAAACTTTTCTTAGTGAGGTGGTGCTCTCAAACCCCCTAGCTTATTAGACAAAAACTACTCTCAGTCAAGGAAGAAAACTACTCCTATAGGTCAACCGGGGTAAACAGGTCTGTGACTGTCCTAGTGCAGGTAGACCTTGCAAAACGACACCAAGAGAGGACCAGCTCATATCCATATGGGCGCGGCAACGGCCGTTCAGTACAGCTGGTGCACTTTGTGGTAATTTAGCGTTTGGAGGCCACATTAGCACACACACTGTAATCAGACGCCTCCACCATCAGAGAATGCGAGCGTGACGACCCATAAAGCGTCCACAGTTGACATTACGTCATCGCCATGCTCGATTTGACTGGTCACATGATCATTTGGAGTGGACTATTCGCATATCCCATGATATGGAGACGGGTCCATTGGTCTGATGAAAGTCGTTTTTTGTTACGCCCTACCGACGGTCGTGCAAGGGTTTGGCGCCAACGAAACACTTCATTTCAGGACAACCACATTTTGGGCACAACTGCTTTTGGGGATGGGGGTTTAACTGTCTGGGGTTGTTTTTCCTTTGACTGTAAGTTGGACTTGTACGTTCTTGATGGTAATCTGACAGGCCAAAAATACCGTGACAATGTGCTCGCTCCACGTGTAGTCCCCCATTTCGACAATCATGCATTGGCTGACAGGCCAATGTTCATGGACGACAATGCTAGGCCACATAGAGCCCGAATTGTACAACATTTTTTTACAGCAAGAGGCTGTTCAGACAATTCCATGGGCTGCAATGTCGCCAGACATGAACCCTATAGAGCATGTATGGGACTTTATTGGCCGAAAAATTAACCAACGCAATCCAAAATGTCAAAATATTGACGAATTAAGAACTGCTATCTTACAGGAGTGGCAACAGTTCTCCCAAGAACGGCTTAGGCATCTTGTGCGAAGCATGACGAGGCGTGTTACAGAGCTTCACAATAAACGCGGTGGATATACTCGTTATTGATTTTTATGCCTTACACATACACACAATAGATGCATTTAAAAGTTCTTAAAATCTGAAGACTCTGCATTTTAATGCAATGTTAAAAACTTCCATCAAAGACAAACTGGTTTTACGTTTTTCCAGCGCCTGTTTTGAACCCCATTTTTGCCACGTCATAGTCACATCTTTCAGGATGATAAATAGTTTGTAGATTGGTAATTTTAGAGCCCTTGGTGTAGTCTTTTAAGAAGTGTAAGAAAAATGGTGATATCTATTTTATTGTTTTAACAGTATTGATGTAAAAAAATATACTGTAAATTCGGAAATTATTGCGTTCATTTATTATATTATATATTATATATTATAAATTTTCAGATTGCGATTTTTATTATTGCGGAGCATGAAGTTCTCCAGTACAAATGGATACTTATGATTCCGAAATGGGAGATTTAATTATTGCGATTTCACATCAGTCGCATTTTTCGCAATAATAAAAACATCGCAATAATTTCTGAATTTACAGTATCGATAAAAATATAGGGTGGTGTTTAACTTTTGTCGGAGTGTATATAATAACTGAAATATTGTTGAAAGTGGCATTAAACACCATCAAACAAACATTTAATGTGAGTGCAGGCAATAGATCAACCTATTTTTCCTGAGGTACTGGTAAAGAAAGGATTTATCAATACAAGATATTTATTAGTACTTATTTTTATACCTCAGTATAAGGTTTCCTGTTTAAAAAGACATGTTTATAAATAATCTATTTAGGCCATACAAAGTTAATTTCTTGGTTCTCAGGCCCGCCCGCATGTGGAAATTCGTCGCGGCATTGCCGATTTTTTTACAAAAATAGTAAAAAAAAAAAATTAAATGCGGTAGCGCTGTCCGTACGGAAAAAACAACCGCATCCGTTTTTCTCTTATATCGCGTGGTCGGTGAAACACTTTAAAACGCATCATGCTTAAATGAGATTTAAAGCATCGTTATGACAATGTATAAATAAAAAACGTATTTCCGTTTGATATTTAGACAAAATGTCAATCGTTTCTGTGCAAATTCGGCACAAATGTTTGCCAGTTTTACCAGGAAACATAATAGGGGGCTTCTCCGAAGCTTGTATCTTATTGGAATTGTTTACGGAGATAAAAAATGGTACGTTGGGACCAGCGGATTGGACGTTTCCATAAAAATTAACTACTTGTGATGTTTCTGCCACCATCGGAAGAAATAAAATTGAAATTTTCAATAAAGTAATGAAAAGATTTATACATTGCCATATTTTTCACACAAAAAAAAGAAGAAAAAATGCCTCCCTCATCACTCTTTACAGCAGTAAAAGGATAAAAAAAAGTGCCGCCCTCCCTCATCACTCTTTACAGCAGTAAAAGGATAAAAAAAAATGCCGCCCTCCCTCATTAATTTTGACAAAAAAGGGCCTGAGAACCAAGTAATTAACTTTGCATGGCCTTACTGATAAATTGAGCAATAAATTGAACTATTCACAAGTAAATAGTCCAACAGACCATTCACATGTGCTATGCTAATTCACCAGAGACGCAACATATTTTCACATCATTGTTTATCCTCTTGATTCATTTGAGGAAACATGGTGATGTATTGTTGCACAATAAATGTGAAAAGGTATGTCTCCAGTAGTCGAGTAGTGCTTTGTACCTTTGATTGATAAACAATATCTGGACATGTCTCGTTGTGTTGTTTGGTCTATAGAATTGCTATTTCATTGAAAGTTCAATATATACATATACCATAATATCATGACCACAGTCTGAGTTACTCCCAAATTAAAATAGCTAAATCAGTGTGTGTGGAAACAGCAAATGATCATACATGTATATGTCGTGGTCTGTTTTGTGTTCAATTGGTTATGGTGAGAGATGATTGTTCGTTTTGTTTTTATATGTGGAAATTTTGACCACCACTGATTAAGCTTTCTTTTCATAATTAATGATAAGTAAACGACATAATATGTGTAACTATTACAATTGATATTTAAACCATCTTCGAATCTTTGCCAAGACAAGTTCAAATATACAACAAACACACAAAAACCACCAACACAGAAAGCTAAGAGAATGGCTAATTGACTTGTTTGTTAAAAATAATAACCAAGTAACGACAGATGTAAACACAGTTGAAGTAGACTTGAAATGAAACATGATCCCATTGTGTAAAATCAGATGAGAAGATTTGTTGGGTAAACTTCTCGATTGGCCCTAAATGATTCTTGTATTGTTAAACAATACAAAACGTTTTTTTTTGTTTTTTTATTTACAGCATGGATATAGAAACAACCTCTCCAACTACTCCTGCTTTTGGTAAGTTGTAAACACATGCAGTCACATTTTGTAGACACAGATATAGAATGTTTTTAAAATATAAAGAGGGGCAGTCGTGGTAGTTGGAATTACAACTACCTATGCAATTGTGTCTATCACCACTTCACGTTCTGAGTTTGAATCCCATTCATGGCGAGGTGTACTCGATACAACATTATGTGATAAAGTTTGTCAGTGACTTATGGCAGGTCGGTTGTTTTCTCCAGGTTCTCCAGTTTCTTCCACCAATAAATCTGATCACCACGATATAGCTGAAATATTGTTGAAAGTTGCGTTATACACCATAACCCTAACCCAAACAAGTAGTGAATTGTCCGGGTTTTTTTTAACACGTCTGCATTTCTTAGATCCCCTTTTATGTATGTAACACTTCCATTTGATTCAAGCAATTCTGCACATGCTCATTGGGGAGTATT
>MJUT01006569.1:34475-55542 GCA_002080005.1 Gigantidas platifrons | reverse complement strand
TACATAGTTATCAAAGTCAACTTTATTCAACTATAATATAATTTACTTCAATTATGTCATTTATCCTTTTTACGAAACAATTTACATGCGGTAACACCATTGACAAGAGGTAACACCACAGATGACAAAAGTAACACCAGGGACATCTTCATGAATGTCAACATTTAATTCAAGAAAAAAACACAACTATCAACCTATATGTGTTGTTTTCTTATTGCTTTCAGTACAATATTAAGTTTTTCAACATATTGGTTTAATGCATGAGCAATATCAGTTTTTTCCATGGTTTTATGAAGAAATGTCCATGGTGTTATGAAGATATGTCCCTGGTGTTACCAGGTCTAAAAAGTATACCCCCACCAGCTTGTTAAACTATATCTTATATGTAAATGACGATGTTTGAACAATTTTTCTGCATAGGTTAAAGAGCATTATTATGTTCTGAATATTACTGTTTATGGAATAATGTGTTCATTCACAATTTTAATGCTAAATGTCTGTGGTGTTACACAATCTTTATGGTAACACCATTGACAGTAACACCACAGAAAACAGGTAAGTATTTTCATGATAAAAGGAAAATAATGTCTCCCTGGCAATATTTTATATGTATATCCAGTGAAGAATGCCAAATGCAATGTATTGTGTATTTTTACATTTTGTTCAATTCTAACAAAACGAAGTAGTGAGATGTACACCATAGACATAAAATTTATATACTATGCCAACCGCACATACATTTTCGGCTCTACATTAGTTTATGGATCACTTTTTGTTTTTGTCGTCTGCACATGTCATGAAACAGGAAATAAGCAACGGGAGAAACTATTTTTGCTTCAAATATGACAAGACAGATAACTCTTACCAGCCTCAATAGGAAGGGTAACACCACAGACATGAAAATCTATAACAGCAGGTTTTTTTTCTAATTTTCTTTTTAAATTTCAATATATATCGAGCAAAAATAATGTTGTTCTATTAGAGTTTTAGGAATAGTTCAAAAATAATATAAAGATCGAATAAAATCATTTCATCTGAATACAACATGTACCGGTAGTACAAATGACCAAAAGAAAGTCATTCTGGAAAAATAACACGTAATACCAAGGACAAAACAGGTCTTTGTGTAGCAAGTATAAATTCGCAATTGGACCAATCTGAATTTAGATGGTAAAACTACAGAGAGCTGATGTGCCTTCATGCAAAACATGTTTTCTCCAATCAGTTTGATTGATATTTGTCTTTAAATTGCGTAATAACAGAAAAGTGCGTGTTTTTTGATAATGACCCATTTATAGATTTTAAATGATCAGCGACAGTATCCACTTTTATTTCAAAATCTGAAACCTTGTAAAATGCCATTGAGTACAACAATATTCATTGTGCCTACCTCCCCGTCATAATTTTTTTCCAACGTGAAGTCCAAGAGAACTTTAACTGCATATTTAGTGGCCGCTTTTGTCTTTACATTTTGTTGTTGCAATGAAAATTCATCAGCATACGTGCTGCCGAATCTGATAGCCATGTCGTCAATGTAAACAATGACGTAATCAACTGTTAATCGTAGCGCCTGTGCATATCAAGGGAAGTAACATTCATTGAAAATTCATCACGTAAATCTCGGGAAATTTGGTATAGTACCGCAGGAAGAATGGTCGTTTTAGTATAGTGCCTGTTGCGAAGAATAGTCTCCCGTAGTCAAGAAATGAACTATACTGTTGAAATATAGTGCCTAGCTAACAACCAATGATTATTTACTATTTCTATATGTTATGTACTAAATAAAAACATCACTTTATGATTAAACTTTTTTAGCTCACCTGGTCCAAAGGACCATGTGAGCTATTATCATCACTTTGCGTCCGTTGTCGGCGTCGTCAGCGTACGTTAACTTCAATCTTCTTCTCTGAAACCACTTGACCAATTGAAACCAAACTTGGCAGGAATGTTTATTGGGTGATTCTCTATCAGGTTTATTCATATGGTTCTGATCTGAAATCCAACATGGCCGCCAGGGCCATAAATATGCATTCTTATTGGCTGAAATTTCAAAGATGTTCTTGTCAGAAACTACATGGCCAATGGAACTGTAACTGGATAGGAATGTTCCTTGGATGGTCCTCTACCAAATTTATAATTTTCATGCTGATTAGAAATCCAAGATGGCCGCCACCATGGAACATAGTTTAACATAGAACCCTATGGGAAAAACAATCAAAGATCTTCTTCTCAGAAACCACGCAACAGATTTGAACCAAACTTGGGAGAAATGTTCATTAGATGGTCATATACAAGGTTTTTGTTTTTGCTGTTGATCGGAAATCCAACATGGCTGCCAGAGCTCATAATTTGTTCTGATTGGTCGAAATTTTAAAAATCTTCTTGTTAGAAACCACTAAGCCAATTGAATTGTGACTTTACAGGAATGATCATTGGGTGGTCCTGTACTAAACTTGTGAATGGTTTGCTGATCGGAAATTCAAGATGGCTGCCATGACTCGACTTAGTTTTAACATAGGACCTATGGAAAAAATGTTTAAAAGTCTTCTCCTCTGAAACCAGCAAGTCAATTTAAAGCAAACATGGCATGAATGGTCCTTAGGTGGTCAACTTTCAAAATTATGTCCTGTGAGCCCGACCTCCATCCAAGATTGCCGCAGTCAGCGGACATAGTTTTAACATAGAACCCTATGGGAAAATTGTTTAAAAGTCTTCCCTCTGAAACCAGTCAGCCAATTTAAAGCAAATATGGCATGGATGGTCCTTGGGTAGTATACTTTTAAAATTGTGTCCGGTGACTACTACCTCCATCCAAGATGGCTGCCATGAGCAGACATAGTTTTAGCATAGAACCCTATGGGATTTGAATAGTAACTTAGATGTATTCGGCATGCAGACATTCTTAAGAGGACTTAGTTAGGTCAGGTGAGTGATACAGGCTCATCTGAGCCTCTAGTTTATATTATATGACAAACACTGGTACTAGCCTATTTTATTTTATAGACGTGCCTCTGTATTAATTTCTTACTTATTGTGTTAGCACTAACTATCAAGAACCTTATTGGTGGTGTAATGAATAGCTAGTTTGCCTCAAGTGCGGTAGATCGTGGGTTCAAGCCACGGTTGGGTCAAACCAAAGACTATAAAATTGGTATTTGCTGCTTCTCTGCTAAGTGCACAGTATTAAGTAGTAAATTTTAATTTTGTAACAACCTGTGAATTTTCTAGTTGCAATAAAATTATCCTCTGATTTTGACCAGGTTCAAATATGTATAAATTATAAGAAAATTATACTAAAATTCTTTGTCCTATCTGTTGCTCTTGCTAGATCAGGTACCATTTTGCCCGTCGTAAGGGAAATAACTCGTATAAAAAACATAAAGAACGTATGATTTTATATTAAATTTATATTAAAATCATGAGTGTGCTAAAGGTCTTTCAAATCGTGTTTATTCTACTTTATGTTCACTATTTACTATCAAATATTTAATTATTTTGTGTCGGCTTCAAAGACATCAATTGATGACCATTGTAGGATGGAGATTTTGTGAATATTTTCAAAATATGATTTTTTTTAAATCTTAAATAGATATTTAAAAACAGACCCAGAACTCCTGAACAAACATGACTATGATAAAAGAACTGCATTACATTTAGCAGCTGCAGAAGGACATATTGAATTAGTCAACATTATTGTACAACAGAAGGATGTAAATAAACAAATGGAAGACAGGTAAATATCAAACAGAAAACGTCTACCTTTAACACAGGTGACAACAAGTAATACATGTATAATAAACAAAACATTGTAAAACCTGTCTAATGACAAGAAACCATTTCTGTTTCCATTCATAGGAGTCAGACCAAAATTAACTATTATTTATAAACAATGACATTTAAACAGTGAAGTCTGACATTCAATATATCTCAACAATTAATAATAGATTTCAATCTGTCCAGTAAACAATAGTACACAAAAAACTAAAGATCAAGCAATACGAACTACATTAAAACCTGTGAGTGAAGTCAGGTGCTCCAGAAGGGTGAGCAGTTTCTGCTACACTAATGGCACCTATCGTGTTACTCTAGTTATAACCCTGCTGATAGTCATGAGTGAGGGAAGGACTGGAATATTGGCTCAACTGAGAGATATATACTCTATATGTAGTTGCTACATATAAATGGAAAGAACAATGATTGATTGATTGATTTTTAGCTCACCTGACCCAAAGGATCATGTGAGCTATTTCCATCACTTGGCGTCCGTCGTCCGTCCGTAAACATTTCAATCTTCTTCTAGAGAACCACTGAAGCAAATGGAACCAAGCGTGGCAGAAATGTTCATTTGCATGATCTAACCGAGTGTTGTTACTTTTGTTACGATCGGTTATCCAACATGGCTGCCAGGGGCTATAAAAGCTTCTGATTGGCTGAAATTTTTAATTATCTTCTTCTCCGATACTACATGGATTTAATTGAAAATTGTCATGAATGGTCATTGCAAGCTGCTAACCAAGTGTTATTACTTTTTGGACCGATTGAAAATCCAAGATGGCCATAAGCGGGGGACATAATTTAACGTAGCGACCCTATGGGAAATATGTAAAACAAACTTCTTCTCAAGAACCACTGGATGGATTGGAGCCATACTTGGCAGAAATGTTCCTGACAAGGTTCTGATCAATTGTTGTTACTTTTTGTTCCGATAGGTTATCCAATATGGCTGCCAGGGGCCATAATAGCCTCTGATTGGCTGAAATTTCAAAGATCTTCTTCTCCGATACTACATGGAGGATGGAATTGAAAGTTGTCATGAATGATCATTGCAAGCTGCTAACCAAGTGTTATTACTTTTTGGACCGATTGAAAATCCAAGATGGCTACCAGCGGGGGACATAATTTATCATACTTACTGAGCAACCCTATGGGAAATTATATAAAACAAACTTCTTCTCAAGAACCACTGGATGGATTGGAAACATACTTGGCAGAAATGTTCCTTGCAAGGTCCTTATCAAGTGTTGTTAATTTTTGTTCCGATCAGTCATCCAACATGACTGCCAGGGGCCATAAAAGCCTCCGATTGGTCGAAATTTCAATCTTCTTTTAGAGAATCACTGAAGCAAATAGGACCAAATTTGGCAGAAATGTTCCTTTGCATGGTCTGTCCAAGTGGTGTTACTTTTGTTCCGATCAGCCATCTAACATGGCTGCCAGGGAACATAATAGCCTCTGATTGGCGGAGGATGGAATTGAAAAGTGTCATGAATGATCATTGCAAGCTGCTAACCAAGTGTAGTTACTTTTTGGACCGATTGAAAATCCAAGATGGCTGCCAGCGGGGGACATAATTTAACATACTCACTGAACAACCCTATGGGAAATTATGTAAAACAAACTTCTTCTCAAGGACCACTGAATGGATTGGAAGAAATGTTCCTTACTAGGTCCTGATCAAGTTTTGTTACTTTTTGTTCTGATCGGTCATCCAACATGGCTGCTAGCACCCATAAAAGCCTCGGATTGGCCAAAATTGGAGGATGGAATTGTAAGTTGTCAAGATTGATCATTGCAAGATGCTAACCAAGTGTTGTTACTTTTTTGGCTGATCGAAAATCCAAGATGGCTGCCAATGGCAGGTCATAGTTTAATGTATGACCCTATGCCTATGGGAAATATGACCAAAAAAAATTCTCAAGAACTACTGAAGAGATTATTGAAACCATACTTGGCAGAAATGTTCCTTACAAGGTCCTAATCAAGTGTTGTTACTTTTTGTTCTGATCGGCCATCCAACATGGCTGCCACAATGAACCCAGGTGAGCAATTACAGGCTCCTAGTTTGTAATTTACAAAGCCGGGTGTAAACCCACACCGTATTGGTGATAGGCTTGTATGAGTTGTTAGGTAATCCAACTACCTAACTCATGATTGAGCCACCTTGGAAAGAACAAGTGACGATTTTGTGATTAAAAGTATAAGCAATTATTCAGATTAATAACGTAGATATCTAATTTAGTGCGTTTCTGGAATAACTTTCATATTAACGACCTCGTCTACTGATAATGTATTTATATCTATATTGGGGGAGTCAATATTAAAAAGTGTCAGAAGGTAGATAGTCTACCCACTACAGGAACATCGACACGCCTTGCACTTTGGAATGCAAAGGTAAAACAATGACAGAATGATTTCCAGAGGTCAAACAAATGTCAGCAAACAGTAAAACACCCTAAATAAATATCATACAATTATTCTTTGAACAGATATATCATGTTTGGGAGGGGTATTTGCGAAACCAGTCAAGAGACGGGAAAAGTTCCTGAGCCGATAGGCGAGGGAAAGTTAAGTCTCAAGACTGGTATTTTTCGCAAATACTCCTCCCAATATGATATATCTGTTTAATTACACCGAATATTATTTAGAACACTGGCTAAATAAATAATACATTTTGTTGGTCGTTTTCAGGAATATTCTGTTTTTATTGTTTGTTTCAGGAAAGTTTTAACTTGTTATAAACCTCTTGAGGAATTTTCATTTTTGTTATTTTTTTTACAGCAGCCATGCTGTTGTCTGACATTTAATTGTTTTATGTTTACATTGGAACACTTCCAGGTTTCAAATTTGATTAATCATGTTACCTTACATATAAAGGTAAAGAAGAAATATCCTGAATGAATTTGGCGGTGTGAAGCACACGAGGGTAAAAAAGTGAAATATGTTTTACATCGGAACACTTCCAGGTTTCAAATTTGATTAATCACGTTACCTTACATATAAAGGTAAAGAAGAAGTATTCCGAATGAATTTGGCGGTTTCAGGCACACGAGAGTAAAAAAGTGAAATACAATTACATCGGAACACTTTCTGGTTTCAAATTTGACTAATCACGTTACCTTACGTATAAAGGTAAAGAAAAAATATTCCGAATGAATTTGGCAGTTTCAGCCACGCGAGGGTAAAATAGTGAAATACGGTTACATCGGAACACTTCCTGGTTTCAAATTTGATTAATCACATTACCTTACGTATAAAGGTAAAGAAGAAATATTCCGAATGAATTTGGCGGTTTCAGGCACACGAGGGTAAAAAGGTGAAATACGTTTCCGCAAATACCACGGCACAGAGGGGAAACAGGTTAAATCCTCATGCAAATACCCCGGCAGCAGTAAAAATGAACGAAATTAATCCTAAATATGAAAATACACGAAAAATACACCAGCTATTAACCAATCAAAATCCAGGATTCTTATATAAGGTGTGATTAACGGTATGCACAAAATGTAAACATTCAGACTATTCAAAAGCTATAATAACTTTTGGTGTTTTTAACAGGTGGGGCATGACGCCCTTAGAAGAAGCAAGAAAAAAAAAGGATGATGAAATCACAAAAATCTTACAAGACTAAAATAGTATTGTGATTGTATGTTTAGTATATAAGGCATTCAAAGAGCAAGTACATGACTAAAGAGCATATACCACACAGTACTTAGTAAAATACATTGATATTTTTGTCCCCCGACGATTCGTTGAAGGGGACTATAGAAATGGGTGTCGTCCGTCCGTGTGTTTGGTTTCCAGATGATAACTTGTGAATGAAAAGTCAGATTGAAGCTAGGTGTTGCATGTAAGTGTATCTTATGAATATATAGGTCAAGTTTGATAATGACAATTTTTACTAGAGTTGTGCCCCTTTTTATACCTCAAAATTGCTAAATATTTGGTTTCCAGATGATAACTTGGGAACAAATAGTCAGATTGAAACTAGGTATCTTATGAATATCTAGGTGAAGTTCGATAGCAATCATTTTTCGACAAATTTTACCAGAGTTACATCCCTTTTTATACTTAATCCGTGTGTCCCGAATAGGTTTCCAGATGATAACTTGTGAATGAAAAGTCAGATTGAAGCTAGGTGTGGCATGTAAGTGTATATTATGAATATCTAGGTCAAGTTTGATAATGACAAATGTTCGACAATTTTTACTATAGTTATGCCCCTTTTTATACCTCAAAATTGCTAAATATTTGGTTTCCAGATGATAACTTGGGAACAAATAGTCAGATTGAAACTAGGTTTGGTATGTAAGTGTATCTCATGAATATCTAGGTCAAGTTCAATAGCGATCATTTTTCGACAAATCTTACCAGAGGTACATCCCTTTTTATACTTCAAAATTGCTAATTTTTTTGGTTCCAAATTATAACTTGTGAACAAAAAGTCAGATTGAAACTAGGTTTGCCAAACTTCAAAATGGTCCTTGGGTGGTCCTCTTTCAGAATTATTTAAGTCATGTGAGTGATACAGGCTCACCTGAACCTCCATCTTCGCTAGCCAAGGGTTACGATCTGCTCTACTCATCTTCACCCTTGGCATCGTTAGACGGATTTTCGAGGTCACATGATGACGGTTTAAATGTAATGCAGCTAGTGGTAGCTGCAACCAATCAGAACGCGCTTTACAAAAAGCACATGTTCTGTAGGAAAAATGTCAACAAAATAAAAATGGATGAGATTTGCAGGATTTGCCACGAGTTACTACCAAAAAAACACCGAAGAACAATTTTTGGGGACACATATTATAATCTCGAGTCAGTTTGCAGGGCATTCAAATGAAAGCATCGCATCAATTGGCTGAAAATGACATCATTAGAAGGGGCGTAACTGTCAAAATCCAGCAGGTGGCAGTGCACGGGAATTACGAAAATCCGTCTAACGATGCCAAGGGTGAAGATGAGTAGAGCAGATCATAACCCTTGGCTAGCGAAGATGCTGAACCTCTAGTTTACAGTAGTTTCAAAATTTAATCTTACCATATAACCTTGACGTCGGGGGACCAGTGGCCAACGGCCTTTTATTTAATTATGTACCTAGACTTGTCCACATTATATTTTTAGAATTATGTGCGTAGTATCGTGGGAATATCGCTTTGTGCATTTCCTTCAAATACATAATTAGTGACGGAAATTACACCAAGTGTAAGCTCATTGTTGTAGTATGGTTTGTTTGGTTTATTGAATTTTACGCCATGTTGTAGTATATATGTCATTGTTTTAAGAAATACTATTTTCTATTAAAAATATATTTAAAATATGTAGAAAAGAATTACATGGATTGAAAATAATAATATTGATACATAATGCATATAACATGAATTGTCACTAGCCATGAATTTATTTTAATTAATTATAGATGTATAGTTGTTATAATGTACACAATCATGCTAACATTAACTTCCGACACGACACGCTTTGACCTTACGTCCAAGCGAACTTTATATTAACCAATGAAAACATCGATGCAAAATCTTTACAGCGATTTATTAACCAGTAGGTTATATTATGAATACTACAGACTGGTTTGTATTATACAGCAAGAACATTATTTTGCTCCAAAATGCTTTGCCGGTCTATTATGGCTTTTAAGGCCATAATGGACCGGTAAAAGCCATAATGGACCGGGTAAAAGCCATAGTGGACCGGTCCATTACGGCCTTCTTCAACAAGAATGAAGATTATCTAAAAAAAAATTAAAATTCATAAAATTTAAAAATTCTAAAATCAATAAGCAAAAATTTAGAAATTTCAGTTCAAAATTAAAAAAAAAAAATTAAAATTTCAAAGTTCAAAATTTTCACAAAAAAAAATCAATATTTCAAAAATTTCAAAAAATTTCTAAATTTTCAAAAAAAATTCTAAATCATAAAATTTTCAAAAAATTTCAAAAATTTCAGTTTTCATAAAATTTCTAAATTTTAATATTTAAATAATAATATTGAAAAATGATAAAACNTATGGCCTTCTTCAAAAAGAATGAAGATTACCTAAAATTGAAATTGACTGGTTAATAAAAGTATTAAGAAATGGGTGTTTTCATAATGGGCCGATTATATGTCCTCGTTTAAGTCATAATGGCCCTCGGAAGGTTGTATTGGCCAACGGCGATGCCTCAGGCCAATACAACCTTCCTTGGACCATTATGACTAACCTTGAACATATAACCGGTCCATTATGAAAACACTCATTTATTAATACTATAGTAAGCTACAGGAAAACCCAGAGTATTTACGACACTTCACCTGAATGACAGGATTAATCGTGTAATGTAAGATGTTAATGAAATTTAGGTTAGATAACTAACAATTTTGATCAAATTTTATGTATACACAGACTGTGATAATTCATTTCATTTCATTACCATGGGTGATGATGTGGAAGCGATCATGTGGTAATTCGATTTACATCTACAGATACAATCATGAGCCTGTCTATCATCTCTTTAAAATTGTTAGTTAAATTCCAGCTAGTTGCAAGATGTACCCAATTACAAATTTGTTATATTTTTTCAGTGACTTGTGTAATTCTTTGGTTATCTCCGATTTCCTCCAACAATAAAACTGACCAAACACCATAAAACTGAATATTGTTGAAAAAGATTTAATACAGTCCTCAAAACCTGTTATTAATGTTTCATTCAATTTATATTTATTCTCTGATATGTGTAGGCAGGCATCAATCCACTTAACTAAGCATATACCTAATGATATTTGAAGCCATTTAACAACTAAAAGTCTAAACCAGTTGCTGAAGATGAGCTAGGACTCAGATTTTAGAGACACTTCAGACAACACTAAAGTTTTACTTATATTAAGATCTGAAGAAAACACAGGCACTCGAATTCCGGACCCCCCCTTTTTTTCCTCAATTGGTCCCTCCCGCAATTATGGTATGGATCTTTGTCTGGAAGTACATCTTTGAGCCATTTATTCATATTTTACAACATTTAGTGTTACAACTCTCTCGTTAGATACTAACTTTTGTTTCTAGGTCTAGCTGCCGTTTTACTAAATAAACCTAAAGGTAAGAAACAATCGTCAAAATACGAAGAGGGAATCCTCGCTTCGACTCGATATTTTACAACAACGCGCCAATTTTTAAAAGGATCTTCGCTTGTTCTCGTCTCAAAAATGATTTCCCTTCATTCCTATCTAGTTGATACGTACGAACAACACATATTTATTGATGAAATTCAAGTTTATTCTCGACTACACATCTAAATTTCCTCCACTCGTATCGTTTCAGGAGGTTTACCGAGCATATTTTGTTTCGAGTTATTTCATTGGTCGGAAAGATTTTCAGAACTTTTTTTAGCTTGTTCTTCGCTATGCACGGCCAATCCATTTCGTATCGAGAGGCCTATTAAGCGGGAGTTTTAAACCGCGAAAAAAAGTGGAAAGTAAACCTTTTCAGCCAGTGTGTAATAAATGCACCAGAAAAAAAAATGACGAACATAGTGACATGGTAATAATATTGTCTGAAATGGAAAAATGCACTTCAAACATAAAGTTTGACGGATGACCATTTGATCACTGAAATGATCATAGAGAAAGGGACACTAGTTTATATCATAAAGCAACAAAAAATCAACATTTTTGTACCTAGGCTTATCACAAATAATTAATGACACCCCCCCTCCCCAAAACCCCTCTTAATGCAATTTCTGATGCCCAGTTTTGATTTAAACAGTTAAAATAAGTAAAACATGAGGGTGTGCATTTTTACTTCATGTTTCAATAAACCAATACAAAAATACAAAACAAATTTTGTGCTCCCCCCTTTTTTTTTACATCCACAATTTTAGGTGTGTGTTGTTCAAACCAGACTTTTTGTAATATTTCTTTCAGCTACAGAAAGAATTAAAGATCAAACTTTGTTGCGATACTCATGAAAAGCTCTCATTATGTTATTTACCTGAAAAAAAGATGTAGGATATGGGTAAATGTACATCATGTATATTGTACATAAAACAAAATCCAACAACATACAAGGAAACAACCATTTCACAAAGGAATAGCANCCTGTTTTAGAGAATAATACATGGTAACACTTCATCAGGTATGTCTGTGGATGACATTTGTTTTCTGTGACAACCTTACAGATACAGAAGATTTCTGTGAGTACCACACCCACACCTCCAAATCTGTGATTTGTTTAAGGTCTTGTATCCAATTTCTTATTACCTTGGCTCAATTAGGTCGCTGGATCTAACAACTCATAAAAAGCCTATCACCAATATGGCGTGCGAACCCGGCTTTGTAAATAACAAAAAGGGGTGCACTCGACTCGCAGTCGCAAGTGATAAAGTTTACCAGTTGCTTGCACATGGTCGGAGTTCTCTCCGGCTTCCTCCACCACTAAAACTGGTGGCCATGATATAGCTGAAATATTGTTGAAAGTGGCGTTAAAACACCAAAACTCAAATCAAAATCAAATTTTATTACCTTTACTGAATGCAAATGGACATATGTTCAAATTCAACTACAGTTAAATCTTGATTTCTCGAACGCGAATGGTTTGAACACCACCCATTTTTCAGTTCACTTTTTTAGTCTTGCAGGTGAAATCATTCCATATAATTTGCCAGTAATAACTCGAACAGCATACATTTCTAGAACATATGGATGATCCCTTCGAGCTACCAAGTTTCCACTAGAATATTTTTACATTCAGCAAAACAGGTATTTATCAATCTGTACTCTGATATATAATTTTCTGTTGGTTTAGGTTTCAGTGGACTAAATCTATTTTCAGATTTACATTTCAGTCTTGGATTGAATATATTACCAACTGACAATGTCATTGGGTGAAAATATCAAGTTGCAACAAAAATACTGTTATTTTGGCAAAACTTTCAAGGAAAAAGCACGAGAAGTACACATCAGATTAAATCTAGGACTCTGTTGATGACCATTTTGTTGTTCTTTTTTTTGGAAAATAGGGGGGGGGGAGAGAGTAGATGATGTTGTTAGGTATAGATTGGTTTGTTGTTGAAGATTCCAGAAGAAAAGCAGCAATTAATATGCTATTCCTTTGTGAAATGGTTGTTTCCTTGTATGTTGTTGGATTTTGTTTTATGTACAATATACATGATGTACATTTACCCATATCCTACATCTTTTTTTCAGGTAAATAACATAATGAGAGCTTTTCATGAGTATCGCAACAAAGTTTGATCTTTAATTCTTTCTGTAGCTGAAAGAAATATTACAAAAAGTCTGGTTTGAACAACACACACCTAAAATTGTGGATGTAAAAAAAGGGGGGCCACAAAATTTGTTTTGTATTTTTTTATTGGTTTATTGAAACATGAAGTAAAAATGCACACCCTCATGTTTTACTTATTTTAACTGTTTAAATCAAAACTGGGCATCAGAAATTGCATTAAGAGGGGTTTTTTTGGGGGGGGGTGTCATTAATTATTTGTGATGAGCCTAGGTACAAAAATGTTGATTTTTTTTTGCTTTATGATATAAACTAGTGTCCCTTTCTCTATGATCATTTCAGTGATCAAATGGTCATCCGTCAAACTTTATGTTTGAAGTGCATTTTTCCATTTCAGACAATATTATTACCATGTCACTATGTTCGTCATTTTTTTTTCTGGTGCATTTATTACACACTGGCTGAAAAGGTTTACTTTCCACTTTTTTTCGCGGTTTAAAACTCCCGCTTAATAGGCCTCTCGATACGAAATGGATTGGCCGTGCGTAGCGAAGAACAAGCTAAAAAAGTTCCGAAAATCTTTCCGACCAATGAAATAACTCGAAAAAAAATATGCTCGGTAAACCTCCTGAAACGATACGCGTGGAGGAAATTTGGATGTGTCGTCGAGAATAAACTTGAATTTCATCAATAAATATGTGTTGTTCGTACGTATCAACTAGATAGGAATGAAGGGAAATCATTTTTGAGACGAGAACAAGCGAAGATCCTTTTGAAAATTGGCGCGTTGTTGTAAAATATCGAGTCGAAGCGAGGATTCCCTCTTCGTATTTTGACGATTGTTTCTTACCTTTAGGTTTATTTAGTAAAACGGCAGCTGGACCTAGAAACAAAAGTTAGTATCTAACGAGAGAGTTGTAACACTAAATGTTGTAAAATATGAATAAATGGCTCAAAGATGTACTTCCAGACAAAGATCCATACCATAATCGCGGGAGGGACCAATTGAGGAAAAAATGGGGGGTCCGGAATTCGAGTGCCTGTGGAAGAAACCACCGACAGACATCCCACAAATCCCTGACAAATTTTATCACATAATATTGTATCAAGTACAAAACTCGTCGTGTGCGGGAATCCAACTTTAGTGGTGCTAGCCTCCGATTGAGTAGGTGTTAATACAACTACCATACGATCGATCGTCGGGTTCCATGTCAACTCATACCTTTGCCAACTCGTACCCATTTGTTTACCAACGCGTACCCTACTATTTACCAACTCGTATCCTACTGTTTACCAACTCGTACCTTCACTATTTTACTATTGTTCTTTTTCTTACCAACAAATACTCATTACCAACTCGTACGCCATCTTCAATATAAACTGTACATGTATTTTCGTAGCCAATGCTATGTTATTTATCAACAAGAACCTTTACCAACTCGTACCCTCTGTGTGACCAACTCCACCCTAATTTTTGCCATATTTAACATTGCGAACCTGTAATATTTTACCGAAAAAGTATTTTTAGTGTCACTTTTATCATGTACATGTACAAATTCTGGTTTTATCTCATTACCGTCTAATTCTTGTTTTTTATGCTTTATCATGTTTTGTGTATATATAGTGTAATGCTATATAACTGATAGTTTGTACTATTTGTCAGTGTATATTAGTTTTATCAGGCAATATTTATTATATAATATATTTGACTTGTGCTCCACTATGTTGTTAGATAACAGAATGATATGATTGTTTTTATTCATTTATTAGAAATATAACGATACTGTAAGCTGCAACCTTTTATATCATTGCTGAGCAAATTCCGGCTTAGTGCTCATTCTCTAGCCATTGAAAAAGGTCGTTACTCAAATATAGAGAGACAGAATCGTGTCTGCCTGTCATGTGATACAGGAGAAGTTGAGAACGAATATCTTTTCTTTTCAACTTGTCCACATTATATATCTTTAAGAAAAACATTCTTACAAAAAGTTAACATTAAAATAGTTAACTCAAATATTTCATTAAGACACATGTCTTTACTTTTTTAATAGTAGTTTGCTGGTCACTCTGAAAATTACAGTAAATTTTTTAAATGATTGTTTCTTAATGAGAAAGCTAAGGCCATTTAGAAACTGAGGCTATTGTAATATAGTACTAAATACCACTGTCATGCCATGAGTCTGTTATTTTGTATTGTTTCAGTTTATGCCATAACCATTTATTGTAAATGTGTTCGTGCAAATAAAATATTGTCTATTGTCTATTGTCTATTTCTTTTGGCTTGGTTTTCATAAGAATAAAGCCATATACAAATGTATAGTTCCTTCCAAAGAAAGTTTATGCTTTTACAAGCATAACTCGTCGGCATTTGAAGTTCTTGATACCACCTTTAATATCAGCTTGTTGTTTAAGACAAGTTAACAATAAAAATTAATTGTATGCACCTTTATATTGTTGTTTTATTAATTTATTTCAAAACTATAACGACTCCTTTGAAGTAGTAATCAGTTCCAATCAGTAAATAATTATTACGTGATTAGGCAACCACACGTTTTCTCTATGTACAGAAATTAATTGTTTTTCAAACAATTTTCAAAGTCTTCTGTTTTAAACAATTACCAAGAAGTCTGCAGTTGTGTTTACAACAATTTTATTGCTAAATTAGTTTTTCATAATAATAATGATCAATAAATATTTATTTATTGAAATATTATAGAATATATGCGTGATTTTTCTGAAATAAAAACGTATGAGTTTATCATAAACTTCAAAAGTTTATCATATTAAAAATAAGGGACGAGTTGGTAAAAATTGGGTACGAGTTGGTAAAAATGGGGTACGAGTTGGTAGGGAACAATTTGGTAAAGGTACGAGTTGACCTGTACCCGATCGTCGCCTTGCCAGTCCTATTGCAATATATATATATAGCATAATTGATGCAGTCATTTGTTGATAATTGTTACAATGGTCATTTATAAATGACGGAATATGAACAAAAAACTAATTTATAAAACTTGATTACACAACAAATCTCTACGTTGCAGCAAGGCTAATTATTTACTATTTACACCATTATTTTAGCAATTTTATTTCCTTTATATATGATGCTTTATTGTTCATTCAAAATATATAAATTATGATACGTACGGAAAATGAAGTTATAGTTTTTATTATATATATATATATAGATAGATAGATATGTTATTATTTATTCATTTATACTGCTTTCAGTCCTATAAAAGTGATACATATACAACTGTTGTCATACTTTGAGTGAGCAATGAGTCATTGTTGTTTGATGCTAAATGAGCAATTTTCTGCTATATCATGTCAATAACAAGTTACATTCAATGAAATGATGATGATGTCTGTTTTGTACTAGACCTGAACGCTTAATTGGATCTTCATAGTGCTAGCTCACTGAAACAGTCTGTGGGTAGACATGTCGCTCCACATGGACACATTATCCTGATTCCGAGCTATCCAGTCTTTGTTCTTACTCCTTGAAATTGCTTACTTTACACAGAAGCATCAAATACAAATTTTATAATTTTATTTTGCCAGACCAGTGCTCGAATCACGATAGTAGTAATGTGTGTTCAGTTTTAGTCAACCTAAAGACGTAGGGTTTCAGGGTTCCAAGATGGCGGCCAAAAGGGAATCCTCAAAAATAGCGGGAAACCCTAAAAATTAAAAATAGAACACCTGATTCAACGTCATAATAAGGGGTGTTATATAATCCTCTTCTTCTTCTTCTTCTTTCGGTATACAGCTATCCATGCGCATGCGTGGGAATAAACGTCATAAAGAAATAATAATAAATTCAGTCAATTTATAACATATTTACAAGTGGTGCCAAACAGAAATAAATTTTGTGGTTAAAACTATTTACAATTTCATTTTTATTTAAATTTGTGATTGTAAATGGCTGAGAACAGTTGGTGTTAGCTGTTCTCTAAACGTGTTGACTGTTGGGCATAGAACTATAGTTTGAGGTTGTAAATTCCAGTGAATGATTGTGTTCGGAAAGAATGAGTACTTGTACGGATCTTTGAATGCATGAAGATGTATGTATGTAAATGGATGAAATCCGTTTAAAGGTATGCAGCACATTGCATCATATTTAGTCCAATGAAAAGTAGTATTAATTAATCTAATAAGGTTGTTAATCCCTGCATACAAATCCGTTTAAGGACATGTTTGCTTAATCGGATTCATGACGATGCATACGTTTGCAGTGCATCGCATCTTATTTCTGACCGATGATAGGTTTGCATATATAAAGCAAGACATAGTATTTTAGTTTGGTTAGTTATCGAACACATGCCTAAAAATGTTGGAATGTGATTTAATTTTCATAAATCTAAACATCGATCAATTATTTTGAATGAATCTAAGGAGATTAAGAAAATGATACTCTCGGGGATTAAGTTGTAAGAAAAAGGATTAATATTGAACGACATATACAACCCTGCACACAAATCCGTTTAAGGACAGATCGTTTGCTTATCCGGATTATGACGAGGCATACGTGTGCATCGCAATTGCGTCAATGAAAGTTCTGTCGGTGTGTATGTTCGATGATAGTGGGGGGAGATAACTCAATGTGTATGTTCAAAGGGAAGTAATTTCCAGTATGGTTAAACGTATTCAAAGGGAAGTAACTCTGAGCATATTACAAAAGGATAAACATAAATTTTCAAATGGGAAAGTTCAAGCTGACTGCGTATTGTGCTGTATTGGTGATGAAGATATTGTACACATGCTGACCCAGTGCTCTGCATTACATGAAATCCGAAGGGAACAGATGCAAATACTAAAGAAATCCGTTGTAGAATACACATGTAAAACAACATGGAAATCTCATTTCAACAACCCTGAATCAATTACCCAACTAATTCTGGATTGTACCTTATTTAGAACTCTATTTAATAGCAGCTCACAACTTGATGACATAATGAGAAAAACAACAAACTTATGCTGTAAATTGCATGTGCATAGACTCTGCCTATTAGATGATGTAACCACTGCAAGAAATGATCTAGTGCTTAATTACTGCATAAACCAGCATATGCATGTACTGTATAAGTGATTAAGTGCTTAATAACTGTTTACACAAGCATATGAACATTTTATTATATTAGATTATGTAGTGCTGTAGTCGATGACAATCTCTAAATGGGGGGCTCTGGCTGGCAGACCCGGTTGTCCCAAAATAGCGAAAAGTATATATACACTCCGTCAAAAGTTAAGCACCACCCTATATTTTTATCGATGTATTTTTTTTACATCAATACTCTTAAAACAATAAAATAGATATCACCATTTTTCTTACACTTCTTAAAAGACTACATCAAGGGCTCTAAAATTACCAATCTATGAAGTATTTATCATCCTGAAAGACGTGAAGTCCTATGACGTGGCAAAAATGGGGTTCAAAACAGGCGCTGGAAAGCGTAAAACCAGTTTGTCTTTGATGGAAGTTTTTAACATTGCATTAAAATGCAGAGTCTTCAGATTTTAAGAACTTTTAAATGCATCTATTTTGCGTATGTGTAAGGCATAAAAATCAATAACGAGTATATCCACCGCGTTTATTGTGAAGTTCTGAAACACGCCTTGTCATGCTTCGCACAAGACGCCTAAGCCGTTCATGGGGGAACTGTTGCCACTCCTGTAAGATAGCAGTTCATAATTCGTCAATATTTTGACATTTTGGATTGCGTTGGTTAATTTTTCGGCCAATAAAGTCCCATACATGCTCTATAGGGTTCATGTCTGGCGACATCGCAGGCCATGGAATTGTCTGAACAGCCTCTTGCTGTAAAAAATGTTGTACAATTTGGGCTTTATGTGGCCTAGCATTGTCGTCCATGAACATTGGCCTGTCAGCCAACGCATGATTGTCGAAATGGGGGACTACGCGTGGAACGAGCACATTGTCACGGTATTTTTGGCCTGTCAGATTACCATTAAGAACGTACAAGTCCAACTTACAGTCAAAGGAAAAACAACCCCAGACAGTTACACCCCCACCCCCTAAAGCAGTTGTGCCCAAAATGTGGTTGTCCTGAAATGAAGTGTTACGTTGGCGCCAAACCCTTGCACAACCGTCAGTAGGGCGTAAAAAAAATCGGACCAGTGGACCCGTCTCTATGTGCGAATAGTCCACCCCAAATGATCATGTGACCAGTCAAATCGAGCATGGTGATGACGTAATGTCAACTGTGGACGTTTTATGGGTCGTCGCGCTCACATTCCCTGATGGTGGAGGCGTCTGATTACAGTGCATGTGCTAATGTGGCCTCCAAACGCTAAATTACCACGAAGTCCACCAGCTGTACTGAACGGCCGTTGCCGCGCCCATCTGCATATGAGCCGGTCCTCTCTCGGCGTCGTTTTGCGAGGTCTACCTGCACGTGGATGGTCAGTAACATTCCCCGTTTGACGAAAACGCTGCATCAGTCGTACAATGATGGAATGGTTAACCCTGAAGTGGTCTGCCACCCTTCTATGGCTAAAACTACCGCTATGCATGCCAACAGCTTGCCACCTTTCTGGTATGGTTAATTTTCGCCGCACCATACCAAAACAATTGAAAATGAAACTTGAAACTCTACACACACAAAAATCAGCTTTCGTTCGCAAACACAAATGTTGAAAAGTACACGTGGCACTTTACACACCCTGTCATATACACATAAATAAAAATCGATCAATAACCTGTTTCACAGGTAAGTAAGTATGTGTGTACAGGTAACGAAAACAGCAAACCGATTTGAAATAAGTTCATTATTAGAATATATATTATTGAAACAAGTCAGGTGGTGCTTAACTTTTATCGGACTGTATATATTAGAGGCTCGACCGTCCTGTTGTAAATATCGTTTTAGATTTTAAATACAGCGGAACTCTGTAAATATATGTACAAAGTGAATTATTGTGTTACTTTTATCACTTGACTTTTATCCGTTTTAATAAGTGACATTAATTTTATTACAAGTGGAGTGAGTTTGATTTCGTTGCTTTTATCCATTTTAAATGTAGCATTCTCCTAACAAATTCATATGCACCTGAGCCAAACCCTGGGCCACCTAAATACCCCTGTGGATCCTGCTACAAAGCTTGCACTTGGAAACAAAAAGCGGTATGTTGTGAAAGTTGTGATCAGTGGTACCACATAAATTGCCATGATATCGACGAGAAAATGTATAAAATACTAGATAAAAGCAATCTCTCATGGAATTGTATAAACTGTGGTATGCCAAACTTCTCCACAACTTTTTCCAATAGTACTATACTGGAATTATCGAATACCTACTCAGAATTAGAAATAAGCAATGGTTGTGACAACGAAAGCACTGAAAATATTGGATTACCAACATACACATCATCGCCAATCCAAAATGAAAGCACCAAAGGTGATGTTAAACGATCGAACTGCTTGCATGTATATTTTTTGTATGCTATGCACAATCACAAAATATCAGTATACTTCTAGAAAAAGATGTCAAACTTTGAAATAGTAAATTGAGATCAAACTCCAGAGACATAAATATGTTATTCACATAAAACAGCTTTTTATCCAATGTTCTAGAATATGTTACATTTTCTTGTATATACATTTGCATATATATAATAGTGAAAATTTTGTCAGCGTGGCCAAGAGTGAAAGACCTGGGTAAGTCTGCTAATAACAGGAAACTTACCTCGTCTTAATTATCGTTTACAACTCCTTTACAAAACTCATTCCCACAAAATAAAACATACAATGTAATGTACATGTTCCTTTACCAAAGAATCTAATGAGATTAACTTTTTTAACCCTAAGCAAACCATTGCTTGTAGTTTTAAAAGTTACAAGCATATTTCAGTGTTATCTGATATTTAAGAAGCATTGGGGGGGGACAGTTTTACATTCTATTACATTATTATTATTTTATTTCCCATCAACTGTTTACGACACTACATCTGTTTTGAAGGAGCAAGCAAATCAATGTGACAGTCAAAGTGAAATATATAGTGTATTTTCTAATACATTTGACGGCAAAATAGCCATATGACAC
>MJUT01006569.1:11786-33617 GCA_002080005.1 Gigantidas platifrons | reverse complement strand
ATTCAGAACCATTTGTGGGTTTAATTTTATACCTTGGAAAAGGGAAATATTTTTCTACATGGGGTCTTTTTCGCGGAAGGGGAATGTGACTCTTGAAAAAATTTACAACACTTATTAATAGATTTGACAATAAACTTTTATCCTTCCGAAGACAACATCCGTGTCCTTTCCATTTTCATCTTTTTTGTTTCGAAGCCAACATCAACATTTAATTCCCGGAATTCCCTCATCCATTTACGGACGCCTACTGGAGTATTATACAGGTCTTTTTTCATTATTTGTGTCCAAGTTTGTTTGCCGGTTCAATACTTTCATTTCATGTTTATTTTTAGGTGGAACATTCTTTAAAAAGCATGTATTGTTGACATAAATACGTCAGCAGTAAGTCAATGGTTAACAGGTCAAAACCTCTTCGGGATTTTCTAGACTTTTCATTAGATAGTACGTCAAACATTAGAACACGTGTTGTCTAAAGCACTGGTTCCCAAGAACAAAACTACGATGGTCGAGAACTAACGACACTGACAAACCAGTTGAATTGTAACCCCAGCAGCGTAGGATATAAATAGACTATGTTTTAAAATTTATTCTAAATTTAAAAACAGAAAACACACATTTCGGAACAGGACAAAAGTAGAAGGTACAATTTTTGTACACTTGCTGAAATATCCACACGCATTTTTTGTTGTTCAAATGTCAATTTTCGAAAATCAAAGTATTTCTATATATTGAAATATCCATCCGCAAAATCCGCGTTGCAACAAAGAAATACTGATAGATGAGCAAACGTGCATATATGTACCCGATTTTAAGGGGGATTTATAATATATGAATGTTGCATGCATGCTCTTTCTGATATTTAAGTTACTCGTCCTCTTACAATTGATTCTATATATGGACTATATTTTGTCCGGGCGGAAGGTTGCGACACATGTTGTGTAAAGCAGTGTCTTCCGGTTTGCACGAGTGCTAGCATTAAACGATATCTCACTTACGCTCGATCGTTTAAAAATCAAACACAGTCACCATCGACAACCAAGAAAAAGCAGGGTAAAAATAAAAAGGACACCCACATGTCAAAAAACTCTAAACCATTGAGAGTGCGTACAATAATTTAATAATTTTTCAGTCGATAAAGAACAAACAACCTGAAGTAGAACTTATCATTGAATCTTGTAAACCCAGCATAACATTTGGTACCGAGACATGGCTCTCAAATGACATCTCTCCATATGAATACATCCCATCCTCTAAATACAACATCTATACGAAAAATAGAAATGATGGCTATGGGGGGAGTATTACTGGCTATCTCAAACCAGCTGACATCCACACAAATCACAAAAGCAGGTACCGATTTAGACCTTGACACAAACTGCGAAAATGTGTGGGCAAAAATATCATATGAAGGCAACAAATCACTTTATCTTTGCACATACTATCGACCACCGTCCGATAAAGGAGATTCATTAGAACAACTGGGTATCTCACTGAATAGAGTCTTATGTAAGAAAACAAATTCAAACATCTGGGTAAGTGGCGATTTCAACCTTGGTCACATCGACTGGAATACACCAGCAGTCATACCTAATAGACCTGAAGCTTCACAACACCAACAACTCCTCGATATATTACATGACAACAACCTAACACAAGTCATAAACAAGAACACCCGAAAAGACACAACACTAGATCTGCTGTGTATGACAAACCCATCATTTGTCAATAGAGTCGAAATTTTACCAGCAATCGGTGCTAGTGATCATGATATAGTTTACAGGGAAATAAACCTAACCTTGCCGCAAAATAAACAACAAGCTCACAAAGTGTTAAACTATAAAAAGGCACAATGGGATCAAATAGAAAAAGACCTCACTGAAACTTACAAACAACTAAAAAAAGATCAGGATAAAATGAGTCTAGATGAATTATGGAACATTTTCAAAACCAATGTCCAAGAGACTATCCATAAGCATATTCCAACAAAAAGCATTGGCAACAAATCAAGATTACCCTGGGTAAATAGACAACTAAAAAAGTTAATTAACAAGAAAAACAAGTTGTATAAAAAGAAAAAACGAAATCCCAAGTATAAAGAACAATATCAGAAAACTAAAACCAAGCTTCAGAACTAAACGAGAAACTCATACTGGCGATATATAGAAAACATGATTTTTGATATTGAAATAAATGAACCAGATCAACCAAGCTTCAAAAATACACCAAAAAAACTTTATTCTTACATAAAAAGCCAGAAAAATGAAAACACCGGCATAGCTCCTCTACGAAGTGAAGGTACCCTACACTCAAATCCATCTGAGAAAGCAAATATACTAAACAAACAATTTCAGTCTGCTTTTACATCTGAAGCAAACACTAACATTCCAGTTAAAGGTCCAAGTAATCATCCCACAATGGAACCCATAAAAATCTCTAGGGATGGAGTTTATAAACTCATCAAAAACATAAACCCTAGTAAAGCTACTGGTCCCGACACCATCGCAGGCAGAGTACTGAAAGAAAATATTGATATATGTACAGACATCCTCACTATATTATTCACCAAATAATTGGAAACTGGCAAAGTACCATCTGACTGGAACCACGCAAATGTCACGCCTGTATTTAACAAAGGGGATAAACACAACCCAGGAAACTACAGACCTATATCCATAACATGCATAGCTTGCAAATTACTCGAACAAATATTTGCCAGCAACATGATGCAACATTTAGAAACCAACAACACACTTTATGAATTACAGCATGGATTTAGGGCAAAACGATCATGTGAGTCACAAATTATTTCTTTAATACATGAATTATCACAAAACAATGACAAAAACATACAAACAGACTTAATAATAATGAACCTTGCAAAAGCTTTCGACAAGGTACCACACAAAAGACTGCTGTACAAAATGAAATACTTTGGCATATCAGAACAAATCATAAACTGGGTTAAATCTTTTCTTTCAAACAGAACTCAAACAGTACTTTTAGAAAATATGACATCATCAAAAATACCAGTCACATCCGGTGTCCCACAGGGTACAGTTCTTCAGCCATTACTTTTTCTAATTTACATTAACGACCTGTCTGAATACATCAAACATAGCAGTATCCGACTTTTCGCAGATGACAGCATAATCTATCGACAAATCAAATCACAAGACGATTGCCTCACGCTCCAAGAAGATCTCGAAGGTGCTATAAAATGGGAACAAGACTGGCTCATGTCATTTCACCCAGACAAGTGTAATATCATGAATATAACGACCAGGAGAAATCCAATCCACTTTTACTACAACATGCATGGCCATATATTAGAATCTGTCCAACATGCAAAATATCTAGGTGTCACAATCTCAACAGACCTAAAATGGAATACCCACATTCAACAAACTGCCGCCAAAGCAAACAAATCATTATGTTTTATCAGAAGAAATCTTAAAGTACAATCACAAACAATAAAAGAACGAGGATATCAAACCCTAATAAGACCCAAATTAGAATACTGCTGCACTGTTTGGAATCCTCACACAAACAAACACATAAACTCGCTAGAAAAGGTACAGCGACGGGCAGCCAGGTATACATGCAACAAACATCATAACACCAGCAGTGTGTCTGAGATGTTAAACACCATGAATTGGCAAACTCTACAAGAACGCCGACTAAGAACTAGGCTCATAATGTTTCACAAAGTAATAAATGAAAATATCGCTATCCCTACACATAATATATTACATCAGAGCCAGTCTATGACAAGATCTTCCCGGAAAGACTCATACAGACAAATACAATGCAATAAAGACAGTTATAAATTTTCTTTCTTTTGTCAAACCATTAAAGACTGGAATAAATTATCTCCCGACATAACCAAAAACACCATTACAGAATCCTTCAAGGGTGCACTCACTCACGATGTGCTCCTTGATACTTATCCACACCTTAAATAAATTCGATGTTTTTATCTAATGTAAAAAATAAAAATAAAAAATGAAAAAATAAAAATCAAACAAAAATTGTAAAATCGAAAATTAAAATTAAAAGAAAAATTGTAAAAACTGAAAATATATAACAAAAAATAATAGCAATTATATCAAGCTGTAATTTACTATGTTCTGAATTTTTTTTTTATAAATTTGGAAACATTTTACCAGGCATGCGCCGGAAAGTAAACATCAGTACGTTGATGGTTTTCCGTAACAAAAAGAAGAGAAGAAATGTGATATATCTACAAGATTCACTGGATCTTGGTGTTCCATATTTGGAAGGAAATACAGATTAAAGAAGAAGAAGAAGCATAACACAACGGCACGATTTCGTTCGTATCATTTACTACGTATAATACATTCTATAATAAAGACACGACAATGCTTGACAATAGTCGTTTTATCACGATTTTGTCCGTTTATTACATTCCATAATGGGGACATTTACCACGACAAAATACAGTTCGATTATTTATTGAGTGCAATCATAACGACAATTACAATGCATGACAATGTTAACAGTTAGATATTACAATTTTATCCTCGTTTCCTTTTAAATCAACGGTGGAAAAGTCTTTCACTATGTCTGGCAGCTGCATTCCTCGATGTCTCCCTTTGAAGTAGTACAGGCAATACAGTCCGCAGGTGTCGGTGTTGTCGGGTTGGATTGGAGACGAACAGTAGTAGTATTCCGGTCCGTTGACGACCAGTAGCCCTTTTCACAAAAATTCTTACGATAAAAAATTGTCGTAAGTGTAAAACTAAGATTAAAAAGAGTTTCACAAAAATACTTACGATAATCGTAAGTGTAAAAATAGTCCTAACTTTACGTGTAAAACTACCCTGTCCAAAGTAAAAAATGTTGATCTTAAGAGAAATGTTGGTCTCATCTTCTATCATAAATGGAAAAAAAATTGAAAAAAAGATGGACGATGTATTGGCGCTTCGACTTGAAAAGAAGAGAGCAATTCATCTTAGCGCATTTTCTCTGACAGGCAATTGTCGTGATTGTATTTGTAACACAACACTGATTTGTGTTTGGTTTGGTATTGTAACATCCGTAAATCCACACATGAAAATAAACACTAACACATACAATAGTTCAACATTTTACTTACGATTTATCTAAAGACAATGACATTAATACAAGAACCAGTATTTATATAGAAAAGGGAACTCCGTTAGCTCCGGACCATGGTTTGAACAATTTATATTTTACTAATCAAATAACAATAAAAGTAGTGAATAACAATTAACGGAGCAACAAAAATTAAACTAAGCGGAGATGAACAAAAATATGTCAACGGAGAAAGTCTCATAATAGTACATTTTAAGTTCATGGGAGAAAATCACAATACATAAATCGCTGTTTGCGACAGCAATACATAAACTTGTGTACATTCTTCTGTTATATTAATATTAATATATAACAGGGATATTTATTCGTCTTCATGATAGATAGATGATAAACACATCTTAATTAGGGTTATCTCAGAAAAATCGGGATAAATTTTCATCAGTTAAAGAACAAGCGTTTAATTTGATGTGAGATGGGGTTAATTGGAACAAAAAGGGGGGTAAATATTTTGCTGACAAATAACCGATCAAATTAATTATATGAATAGGTTTTTTTTCACACTCCAGATGCACTCCCTTAAAAAAATACTTCAACCAGTACTGGAGTACTCTGAGAAAACCATTGATCTGTCGCAAATCACAGACAAACTTTATCATATAATGTTGTATCGAGTACACCTAAGGAAGATTTTCATCGTAAGTGTAATTTTAGTCGTAAGATAATTTTTGTGAAAAGGGCTACAGGACGTTGGCGAATCGGCAGTGATACGTTTCCGGTGCGTTTCCCAGCGAATCGAAAAATTCAGCGGGTCCCACGAGGGGAAAATGAAACGCCACCAAGTGATTTCCACCACGGTCTCACGTGTCCGTATTGACGATGAACGTGCGGGGGCTGACTCTCACGTTGTCCGGTAACTTGTCGGCGCAACACACGGTCGCGGGATAGCCCTTTAAACAGCTCTCTATCTGGAGATTGGTCATCCCAGACTCCACTTTTTTTCTCTTGGGTGGACGCCCACCACCTTCCATGTCTTCGTCTCCACGGGCTATCGGGTCCCCTTCTTTCTACTTTCTGCGGAAATGGACGAGACAAAACACGTGATCGTCTTTAAAACGGCATATTTCGAGGTTTTCGTCTCTCATCAACTAGAAGTATATTCCCAGCAGCAGCAGTCAAGGAGGCATCATGTATATCCACCGCCGCCGCAGCGCTGGAGACGTTTTTTCGCAGCGGAAGGAAACCAGTCAAACTGAGAACCGACAAAGGCACCGAGTATCGAAACAGAGACGTGCAACGCCTGCTGAATCGAGAAAAAGTGGTTACTCAAAACGAGCAGAAGAGTTCATACACAGAGCGAGCCATCAAGACGATCAAACCGTTACATGTCCCGTCATCAGATTGACGTCCGTGATGCAGAGCTACACTGGAAGTTATCATCGTTCCATCGAGGTGATTACGAGGAGTAACGAAGAGAGACGAAGTCCGATTGTGGAAACTACAGTACGGCCGAGTGGAGACCCGGAAGAAAACAAACCCGCGTACAAGAAGGGAGACACCATGCGGATCTCGCACGCGAGAGTACGACGAGCACTGGACCGTGAATTACTTCGTGGTGGTCGATCGAGGAGCATCGAAAAAGTTCTACGACGAGAGAAGCTGTGCTGAAATGGAAGGGATGGCACTCGAAATTCAACAGCTGTATACCCACATCTGCGGCGGCGGTGGTGGTGGTGGCTGCGGCGGTGGATATACATAATGCCTCCTTGATTGCTGCTGCTGGGAATATACTTCTAGTTGATGAGAGACGACAACCTCGAAATATGCCGTTTTAAAGACGATCACGTGTTTTGTCTCGTCCATTTCCGCAGACAGTAGAAAGAAGGGGACCCGGTAGCCCGTGGAGACGAAGGCATGGAAGGTGGTGGGCGTCCACCCAAGAGAAAAAAAGTGGAGTCTGGGATGACCAATCTCCAGATAGAGAGCTGTTTAAAGGGCTATCCCGCGACCGTGTGCTGCGCCGACGAGTTACCGGACCACGTGGGAGTCAGGCCCCGCACGTTCATCGTCAATACTGACACGTGCGATCGTAGCGGAAGTCACTGGGTGGCGTTTCACTTTCCCCTCGTGGGACCCGCCGAATTTTTCGATTCGCTGAGAAACGTATCATCACCGATTCGCCAACGTCCTGGTCGTCAGCGGACCGGAATACTACTACTGTTCGTCTCCAATTCAACCCGATGACACCGACACCTGCGGACTGTATTGCCTGTACTACTTCAAACGGAGACATCGAGGAATGGAGCTGCCGGACTTAGTGAAAGACTTTTCCACCGTCGATTTGAAAGGAAACGAGGACAAAATTTTAATATCTAACTGTTAACATTGTCATGCATTGTAATTGTTATGATTGAACCCAATAAACAATCGAACTGTATTTTGTCGTGGTAAATGTCCCCATTATGGAATGTAATAAACGGACGAAATCGTGATAAAACGACTATTGTCAAGCATTGTCGTGTCTTTATTATATAATGTATTATACGTAATAAATGATACCAACGAAATCGTGACGTTGTGTTATGCTCAGAGTTACTTCCCTTTGAATACGTTTCACCATACTGGAAATTACTTCCCTTTGAACATGCACATTGAGTTATCACATTAAATCACATTCCAACATTTTTAAGCATGTGTTTGATAACTAACCAAACTAAAATACTATGTCTTGCTTTATATATGCAAAACTATCATTGATCAGAAATAAGATGCGATGCACTGCAAACGTATGCATCGTCATTAATCCGATTAAGCAAACATGTCCTTAAACGGATTTGTATGCAGGGATTAACAACCTTATTAGATTAATCAATGCTATTTTTCATTGGACTAAACATGATGCAATGCGCTGCATACCTTTATTATGACGTTGAATCTGTAGGCGGGGTGTTCTATTTTAAATTTTTAGGGTTTTCCCGCTATCTTTTGGCCGCCATCTTGGAACCCTGGAAACTTACGTTTTTAGGTTGACTAAAACTGAACACACATTACTACCGAACTCTTGGGTGATCATGGCAACCATTACACCACTGATGAGGTTTTCATACCTTGACTAATTTATATACAATATTTGTGCACTTTCGAAGCATACATGTAATATGTGTATGAGGCTTAGAAACGGGGGAAAAGGCGAGGTCTCGCCGAGCCTTTTCCCACGTTTCGCGCCGAATACACATATTTACCTATATGCTTCGACAGTGCACATGTATTGTATTTATCCTGCAATTTTAAATCGTAAATAAACGTTTACTGGACGATGATAAAAGTATTTGAAATAATTTTGTGTATGTATTTGAAAACAATGTCCCCCAATGTGCCCCGATGAGTTTGCCAAATATAAAATGTTATTCTATTTATAACTGACCAATATCAAAAATAATATTGGGCAGGCTATATTGGTCGGTAAATGCTGTCATTGCAGGATAAATCAGAATACATGTAGGCTTCACACGCACCTGTATCACTCATCTTGTAAAGATGATTTATTGAAATATTACTTTTCATAGTATATGTTAAATTTGGATTCCACATCAACTTGAATTAAACCTAATAGACCCTTGAATATTCATTGGTACAAAAGGTAATCTTCATATCACAAAGCTGCTTCCTTTCAAATGAAATTCCATTTCCATTTCTGCGGCTCTTTTCACAAAAATTCTTACGATAAAAAAATGTCGTAAGTGTAAAACTAAGATTAAAGAGAGTTTCACAAAAATACTTACGATAATCTTAAGTGTAAAAATAGTCCTAACTTTACGTGTAAAATTACCCTGTCGTAAGTGTAAAATTTTGATCTTAAGAGAAATAGTTGTCTTATCTTTTATCGTAAGTGAAAAAAATCGAAAACAAATCTGGTAAATTCTTTTAATTTTATATTTCAAATTGGGAACGATCGACTATCGAAAAGACTACTAGCAAACTTGGTAAAAATTCTTCTTTTTATTATTATTGTTTTTTATTTAAAAAAAAAATGGAATACGGGATTTTCTTCTAGATATCTACAGTCTCCGCTTACAAAAGTTTTGTATGAACAGTTGCTTTAGGACTGGAAGTTTCTGGATCCAATGATATCGTTTTGATTTTGCCTTATATTAGTAATATAATTTATTAATTTCTGGCAAGGATTTAAAAATATAAATCCTTGTTTCTGGCAACTTCGATGATCATCGAACACTCTGGCAATACATAAACTTGTGTACATTCTTCTGTTATATTAATATAAATATATAACAGGGATATGTATTCGTCTTCGTGATTGATAGATGAAAAACACATCTTAATTTGGGTTATCTCAGAAAAATCCGAATAAATTTTCATCAGTAAAAGAGCAAGTGTTTAATTTTATGTGATTAATTGGAAAAAGGGGGGGTAAATATTTTGCTGACAAATAACCGATAAAATGAATTATATGAATATGGTTTTTTTCACACTCTCTTAAAAAAATAATTCTACTTAAAGTAACCATGCATGGATGGTGACGCACAACTCCAAGTAGGATAATTATTATAGATCATTTTAATTTACATGCATTATAAATGTTCCTTTATACGAAAATCATACCCGTTCATATTTTGTGCAGTTATTGGTGACCGATTCATATATTAGATAAAAATTCAATATAAGCCTACAAACACTTCATAGCATAAAAAAAACTGCTTATAAATCAGTGCCGAGGATATTTTATAGAATAATTTTATTTAAAAAAAAAATGTTTTGTTGTGCTATGGAAATGCAACTAGGTTGCTAAGAAAGATGGCTTATGGTGTTTAACGCCCCTTTCAACAATATATCGGTCAGTTTTATTGGTGGAGAAAACTGGAGTACTCGGAGAAAACCACTGACCTGTCACAAATCACTGACAAACTTTATCACATAGTGTTGTATCGAGTACACCTAAGGAAGAATTTTTACCGTAAGTGTAATTTTAGTCGTAAGATTAAAATTTGTCGTAAGATAATCGTTGTGAAAAGGACTTAGGAATTGTCGTAAGATAATCTTAAGTGAAAAAGTTAGGACTATAGTTACGAATTTTTGTGAAATGAGCTACTGATTCTTAAGATTTCAACATTTTCCCATTCCAGACTATTTTAATTTCTTTTGGCCATTAAGTTGTCTGTCGTTATTCGATTTACTGATTCTGATTACTCCCTTGGTATCTTCAAACTCTTCTTAAACTTTAGAACACAAGGGCTTAGAAACCATAGTATGGCATTACTTTGCACTCTTATCTACATTATACATATCACAACAATGCTTCATTCTATCTTTTACATTCTCTCCATTGTAGTCTGTTAACCTTTGGCTGGCTGGTACAAAATATTTGATTAAATTAAGACAAATCTTATTAATTTGTGCAACTTTTGTGAGATTTGTTATACATTTACGCCCTATGAATTTCTTTTATCATCATAATAAGGTATTTGGGGTCAAATGAAGGGGGACATATGTTTTAGTTCACTTAAATAGTAGCTCCTCTTCTTGTATTTGGAATGAAACTTTCTTTTTAAATGCAGATTTAGTTTGGTACCAATGAGACCATGAGGTCTAACGATTGACATAAACTGCAATGCAGAAAATGTCATGAAACATTATTGTGATATCTAGATTAAAGTTTGCACAAATTAAGACCTCACGGTCCATGGTTTCTAAGCACTGTGGTCAAAACTTTTATATGGGCTGCGATTGGAATTTTTATGCCCCCGCGACTATTTGTCGGGGGCATATTGTTTTACACCCGTCCGTCCGTTCGTCACATTTAGTATGCATAGTTTGTCCGGCTTACTCCTCCTACAGTTTTTGAGCTAGACTTTTCATATTTTGTAGACTGTGCCTACACTGAAGTGTGCATATTATATGGATTTTTACTTTCAACAATTTTTTACAAAATTATGGATGCATGAACTTAGACAGATTTTGCTAAGTCCATATAGGATATATGGTTTGTCCGGCTAACTCTTCCTACAGTTTTTGAGCTAGACCTTTTATATTTTGTAGACAGTTAGTACCAACGCTGAAGGTGTACATATTATATGGATTTTGATTTTCAACAATTTTTTTTACAAAATTATGCATATATGAACATAGCCACTGAAACCTGTTAACGTATAAACAACGCTCCTTATACTTTAAATCCACAGATACAAAATCTTGATTTTCACTTAAATATGTTTGATCCTTTGGCCCTTTGTGTCCCCCACCTTTGCCTCTTTATTGAATGTTATTATGCATTGAGAGGTGGGGGAAGGATAAGAGTTTGTAAATACGTTATATATACATCAGATTTAATAAAAACGGCCACAATACAAATGTAGGTGGCCCAAATATTTCCAATATATTAGTTTGTTATATATTTAGATTATAAGAAAGAGGCAAGCAAACCTTGCTGCACAACAAACAAAGGATATAGAATAGGAAAGATATTTGAATTAGTTTGGTCATTACTTGGTTACGGTTCGGGTAGTTGTTACTGGTTTGGGGAGCAGAAAACATAATTATTAAGAATAATGACGTTTGTGCGATCAAACCAAACCGAATTCATTGACATGAATATTCATGAGCTCGTTATGAGATAAGGTCATCACGTGACTAAATTCATAAGGTTCATTGTATAGAGGTTAAAAGTTGTGAAAAAGTGGGACACTAATTAATTTGATTTATAAGTTTTAACCATCAGTTTATTTTCCATCACTTTCCCCAACCTCCACCCAGATTCTTGTGTTGTGGTGAGGTTATAATAGTGATTATCATTTTTTATATTATTCATGTATGTATATGGTAATGAGTAAAACACTGATATGAATGTTTACAAAATCTGTTGAAATGTAATTGTTTAATGGTTTGTGTTGTGTTTTTTGTTTTGTTTGTTAATTTGATATTCTTGTAGGCCTTTTGTGTCCCCACCTTTGCCTCTTTATTGAATGTTATTATGCATTGAGAGGTGGGGGAAGGGTAAGAGTTTGTAAATACGTTATATATACATCAGATTTAATAAAAACGGCCACAATACAAATGTAGGTGGCCCAAATATTTCCAATGTATTAGTTTGTTATATATTTAGATTATAAAAAAGAGGCAAACAAAGCTTGCTGCACAACAAACAAAGGATATAGCTAGAATAGGAAAGATATTTGAATTAGTTTGGTCATTACTTGGTTACGGTTCGGGTAGTTGTTACTGGTTTGGGAGCAGAAATATGTTTCTGACATGAAACAAATCGCACCGGCAAGCATCCCGATGTTCTCGAATGACTGACTTCGTTTTCCAATGCACGGAATAATTCCGGGTCTTCTTGACAAAATCCAAGTCAAAATCGTAATCTGGCGAGTGACTAGATGCTAAATCCATATAGGATATATGGTTTGTCCGGCTAACTCCTCCTACAGTTTTTTAGCTAGACCTTTTATATTTTGTAAACAGTTAGTACCTACACTGAAGGTGTGCATATTTTATGGATTTTGACTTTCAACAATTATTTACAAAATTATGGATGCATGAACTTGGACAGATTTTGCTAAATCCATATAGCAATTATAACTGTGGGGGCATTGTATGTGTCTTACAGACACAAACTAAGACACAAACACCTTTTAAAGTCTATGCATAAGTTTTCTACATCATACCTGATGAATAATATAGACGTTACGCACGGTATTGCGTCTTATACGGTAACGTCAGATTTAGACTTCTTAGCACGAACATTCGTGTATTAAAAGCAACGTGGCTTAAAGGCATTTTATTCAGCTGGGGATATATTTATCAATTTGTCATTATGTGTGTGTGTTTGTCCCTGTTGCTATCTATTATTTTGATTTTCCGACATTTACTGACACTCGCTTCTTTTCATTACCTTTTTTGTTATGGGATATTTATATATTTATATATATTGAGTTGTGGTAAAGTTTGTAAATTTAAATTCTAATTATACTTTGTCAGGTTTTTTATATGCATTTTAATTTCAGTGTTGTAAGTCTTTCAAAACTTCCCGATCGGAATAACTGTCTTTACAAAAGATTATATTTTCTAAACCCTATTTGGCACTTGTTTGAATGAATGGATTTTTTTTTGTAGAAATACAAATATATACATAGATTCAAGTAAGCTCACCTATACCCCGCCCTCTCCATCAACATTACAAACCCACTGAAAAAACTAAAATCATGGTGCACAACTACAATGTAGTTTAAATCTAAGTTTCTCTTCAATCAATTGAGTGGTTTCATGAGTTGCGGACGGACGGACGGACAGACATTCTTAATAATGAATACCACTCGCTTCACGAGAGGATGGAATAATAATAATCAAGGTGGAGAGTTTATGCAAATATTTTATTTATTTATTGAATACGTGGATCTAATGATTTTGAAGAATGTCAAGATGTAACTCTTCCGGAACAGTAATTATATCTCCTTCTAATTATGTACAAATGAAACGGATCGCGGCAGAATAACATGCGGCAGTTTTCCGGGGAATCACTTTAAATAAAAATGGCTTGATTTGTACCCTGTCGTAATATAATCCTCTTACAATTTTTGAACCACGATCAAATGTGCTACCCCAACAATCAGAAAATCTCTGTTCAATTGTTTCTTGTCCTATTGTCAGTTTTAGAAGGTAGTAATCATAATTAGGATCGTCAGATAATACTGTAACCACCATACCTTTCTCAGCAATATGTTCTATTGTATCGCCATCAGAATCTATATATATACGTTCGTCATTTTTTTCACATGAAGTTTCTACCATTTTAACTGTCCTATGGTTACCAATAAATTATATTTTTTCTCAGCTTTGTATTATGCCAATAAAGCAATCACCACAGTTGTAACAAGACAAGTCTCGGACTAAAAGATCGCCTGAATTTGAAGAAATAATTTGATGAATTTTTCTATTTTGACTGATTTCTTCAATGTATATATACCACGGCGAGAGTTCTGGGGATTTCCGTGAGCATATCGTCTGTAAATAACATATTTAATTTATCTTTATATTTAATGACCAATTGTTATTTCTACAATTATACGGAAATCAAAAACTTATTTCTTCATCTCGTACAATTTTATTTAAATCAGTAATTTTTTGTAAAGGTATAATATGGCTAAAGTTAGAGCTTTAGCGAGGTTAAAGGAAGATCTCTAATAATATAGAAGTCGTGCGTCATAATTATAAAGCATCTGTATATAAAAGTATAACTTTAAGTCGCACCAACACGTGTGCGATGTGTATAATGCGGTTGAACATCAGATCAATCTAATTAAAATTAGCTCTACGCACTTGCTCCACCCTTTTTTTGTTTTGGTCGCTGCGTGGTACCACGATTGAACATCAGATCAACATACATAATGATTATATAACGTTAACAACGTAAATATCGCTTAGTGGACAAAACTGCAAGACATTCGGCTTTGTCCCAAAGGACATTTTAAGAGTAGATACACTTTTTAAAACATTGCTCTGTGTCTCATTCAGTATATGTACTTTTATAATAAACCACCATTTTTCACAATTTAAGAGTCATTCTCTGTAAGGATCAAAGAGCCTAATAGTGGCTCTGGAAATAGAAAAAAATAAAATTTGCTTGTTTTGATGTATAATGAAACATAAAAACTATGTTGAAGGAAAAAAAATAAACATGGTTGCCATGGTAACCAAGATTGCTATTTATCTCCATTTCACAAGGAAAAAACAACATATAAGTATTGAAAAGGCAATTCTTTTATTACATATATCATTTAAATATGATTAATTCAAATCTACAACACAAATATATATATTTGAAACAAATATGTGATATATTTATTAAGTAATGATGGAAATCTTGACTTATATACATGTTTTTTACAAGATGGCCGAATAGACAAGTCGTTCTTTACAGTGCAGGATAGTTTTGGTGATTTGAGATTTGAGATTCTTTGAGATTTTCATGCCAATATGTATAAGACCATGGACTCCTAGTGATGTGGACTGTGCATTAATGCAACTTTGTTAAGTAGGAGTCTTTCGTTAAATTTATTATATGAGGAAATTTTATTTGGCTATATATGTTATTTATATGGATATATGGACATAATGTAAACATAGAGTGGTGAGTCCTTTTCAGTTACCTGTCGCATACCTGTCGGATCGATACAAGTCGTTATACACCATGTAATTTACTTGAGTGACTTTGTCAGTTAAATAATGTTTACAATTTGATTACTTTTTGAATTATTTTGCAACATAAAATAAAGTATAGATACAAGATGGGTCCGCCAAGAACTCGCGGCAGTAACAGAGGGAATCGATCCCGCCGAGGCACTAATCAGAGCCAGAGTTTCTCTATTCAGAGCTTAGATCGTCAGCATAGTTATCGATCATGCTCCCAATCTACCAAGCGACCTAGGACAAATGATACTAGCGCCTCCGATATCAGTTGTTTTCTAGATAACATTTCTAAAGATGAAAATTCACTTAAAACCTTAGTCAGCGAGCTTTTTAAAAACCAAACAATTAAAAATGTTCTTGTTAACAACTTTCAAAACTGAGATAACTGAGACTCTTGTTAAAAGAATAGATCAGCTGGAGGATAGAATTGATGAGATGGAACAGTACTCTAGGAGAACATGTCTCAAATTCTGTGGTGTCCCTGAATCTAACGGTGATCATGAAGACACCGATGTCATAATCCTAAATATAATTAACAATGATATCCTTCAGCAGAGTGACACAAGGCTAACATTGGATAACATCGGAAGATCGCATCGATTGGGACCTAAGAAAGCAGGAACTACAAGAAATATCATCGTTCGCTTTATTTCTTATAGGCACAGAGCTCTTGTGTATAGTAATAAGAGGCATTTGAAAAATAGAAATATATCTAGTCGAAACAAAATTTTTGTCAACGAAGCCCTTACCCAAAAGAGAATGAAATTGTTCAACAAAACTAGACAGTTGTACTCTGACAAACTTATCCGGAACTGTTGGACCTATGACGGGAGAATTTTGGTCAGGAAATTAGATGATACTCAAACCGTTCCAATTCGTTCCGAATCAGACCTTCTACCGTTTCTTAACATCCGAATCCCTGCTACACACGACCTACCGTCAGCTGCTCGACGAGCACCACATTCTATCGATACTAGCCTCAATACTAGTGTTGACAACGATCTAGTAACATCAACTCCAGCTACAACTACAACTTAATTAACCTTTAGTTCAGCAAGTCTACGGAAACTTTTGCCTGCTGTTTAATAAATTAATTAAACTTGTTGTCTATTGACTTATGAATTATTGTTTATGACTATATTATATCTACCAGTAATGTTCTATCTCAGATGTCTATGTATTTAATTTATATAAGGAATTTGTCTTATTTTTTTTCCCTGCCTTGAGACTTTGTAACAATTTTCATTTGAGTTATTCCTCTTTGTAAAGAAAAGAGTGCGTCCAGTACCGTAAATCTTCATTCCTTAGTCCGATACCGGTTCAGTTTGTCTGAATCAGTTGGGTGTTTTTTCACTTCTAATATCTTACCATCACTTTATTGTAAGAATCGATCACGCACAATTTTGCACGATGTAAACATTACATTCCACATTCCTTCAAGTTCAAGTGTCCATGCATGCCCAGTAAATATAATATATATATAGTATTTATCGAATCTCCTTCAAGTTCAGTTGTACTGTGACAAAATTAGTTAACACGTATTTTAAATGCGTATACAAATTCTAAAAATAAATTGGGGCTATACAGTAGATAGGTGATAAATTACGCACTTGACCGTATGGTTTCTTTCCACACTTCCACGAATTCCCCTGTTTATCTACATTGTTTTAATTGTTTAAAATACACAGTTGGCATGCAAATAATTAATTTACAATTTCCGAAACAGTAGACCATTCTTATTTATCTAATGGTTGGTTAAATATAGCATTTTAAGCATACAAATAGTTTATATTTTTATTGTTTATAATTACTACGATAACTAACAGAATCATAAACGGGTTGGGATATGAAATAATACACGGAAATAGTCTGGTCCTTTACACGCTTTATGGTCATAATTGGGTTATATAAAATCGTTTTGATGATGCAGACTTTTGGAATCGTCTGTATAGAATGGTACAGTCCAAAATAGGGTATATAAACGCTTGTCGCAGCGTGTCTGGTCACTCTGTCGAACAACATGTTTAGCCACTAGCCTATGCAGTATTAGTATTCGCTCTTGGTCACTGGATTAGCAGCTTTACGCACAGGTTAAAGTTACTATAGTGGCGTGCGTCAAAACGCACAGGACTGACGCACAAGTGCTGAAAAACGCACAAGTTGAATTAACCATAGTGGCGTGCGTAAACGCACAGGACTGACACACAAGTTGAATTAGCTATAGTGGCGTGCGTAAACGCACAGGACTGACGCACAAGTTGAATTAGCTATAGTGGCGTGCGTCAACGCACAGGACTGACGCACAAGTGCTGTAAAAACGCACAGATTGAATTAGCTATAGTGGCGTACGTAAAACGGACAGGACCGACGCACAGGTTGATCTAGTAATAGGTGCGTGCGTCAAAACACACAGGCTGAACCAGTAATAGGTACGTGCGGAAAACGCACAGGTTAAACTGGTAGTAGGTGCGAGGATAAAACGCACAGGTTGAAATAGTAATTGCTGCGTGCGTAAAACACACAGATCTGACGCACGGGTGCTGAAAACGCACAGGTTAAACTAATATCAGGTGCGTGCGTAAAGCACACAGGTCTGACGCACGGGTGGCGCAAACACACAACATCGTCCATAGCTAAATAACTGTATAAGGTAAATACACGATATACAGAACGTCACTTGAATCCAGAGAAGTAACTCTGGTACGAACCGGATTACGCCAGTGACGTGCAACCCCCTGCACGTTACATAATTTTTGGTGGCAGCGGTGGGATTCAACAGACGCAAATCACGATGGATGACATTGAAAATCTTGAAGCGCAAATCAGTTATTTGCAAGAAGATATTGGACAAAGACTTCAATTACTACAGGATAGCCAGAGTACAGTACAGTTTAAACAGTCAACCCCAAAGCCTGTTGCAAGCGAGATGGGACGCAGTGATTCTGGGATCGTAACTACAAGAAGACAAACGTCTAAGCAAACAGCACAAAGTAGAACTGAGGGGATAGTAGAAGACGAAACCAGGCAACAAACAACGACGCACGGAGGCGCAAGGCCGAAGACTACGAAAATGAACACGGCGGCGTTATTTGCCGAAATGGGAGATGATAATGATATGTCCCCAATTTCGCAATCCAGTAGTATGCCGCAGACTACTAAAGTAACATTCTCTGATGATGTCAAGCAGGACAACAAGAAAATAAAAAGTTACAACCGAAGTATAAAGCTGGCTAATTATGACGGCACAGGCGAATGGCGTGATTACAAGTCTCATTTTGACGCATGTGCTGCCATAAATGACTGGGATAAGGAAGAGAAAGGGTTATATTTGGCAGCTGCGTTGCGTGGCCAGGCGCAATGCGTACTGGGAGACTTACCATCAGACCGCCAGGTACACTATACTAGCTTAGTAGAAGCATTAGAAGAACGATTTGCACCGCCAAATCAGATGGATCTTTACAGAGTGCAACTAAAAGAAAGACGACAAAAGGCTAGCGAGACTNAAAATTAAGCAGTCCCGTCCTGCTAATTTAAACCAAGCTATATGTCTAGCGGTAGAACTTGACGCACTTTTCAAGGCTGAAAAGAAGAATGAATTTGGACGTGCACATCTCAGGGGCGCAACTGGCACAGATGAAACGAAAAGATACGAGGACAACAAGGAGGATACATTGTTAGAGATGATGCAGGCGTTTAATAAGAAGCTTGACGATTTGCAGAAAGACTTAGAAAAAGTTAAAAGAAGTCAAGCTGGTACCAAGCGCACCGCCAGAATTAGTGACCTCAAAAAGGATACTGAGTGTTTCAAATGTGGGCAAACAGGTCACTGGAAAATGGAATGTAAAGAACAACAGCGAAGGCGACCGCAGACAGAGGAAACTCCAGTAAAATACGCAGCTAGACACCTGCGCACCAGAAGGGGGAAACATAGGCGTGACCAGAAACGCGCGTACTTGGGAGTTAATACTTCTAATAAGGAAGCCGGAATGTACATAGACTTGAAGATAAATGATGTTCCGGCTAAATTTCTTGTTGATACCGGAGCGACAATTAGCTTAGTATCCAATAAGATATTTTACGCACTAGACAAGTCAAAACAACCAGAAGTAAGACCATTAAGGCAAACTATCGTTACTGCTAACGGAACAAATCTCAGCAGTATAGGACAATCTTTGTTTAACCTCAAGATGGGAAATCGGCAGTGTGGGATTGAAGCCGTAATTGCCGACTTAGCCATAGATGGAATTATGGGATTAGACTTCGTTCAAAGATATAATTGTTTGATTGATCTAAGAAGTAATGTGTTATGCTTCGTTAACGAAGAACTGCCATTATATATTGAGGGTCAAATCGGATGTACACAGCAAGGAAGAGAGATGATTGTGGACGGACATGTCCAGTGCGTTTCCAAACTACGCACATTCAGCAAATCTGCCCGTGACAAAGAACAAGTTACCCATCCAATAGACCCGAAGGATGGCGAGGCATCAATGAAAATACGACAGTTGCAAGAGAGAGATCAAGATTTAAAGGAAGTCCGGAAGTGGTTGACAAGAAACAAACGACCACCGTTTTACAAAATACGGAATTGCGGATATGTAATTAAGTCTTTATGGTCCCAGTGGAATGATCTCAGATTAAAGAATGGTATACTTTATAGAGTATCTAAGCAAGATGGTACATTGCGTGCTGTCATACCGTTTTGTGAAAAACGGAATATAATACAACAGAGCCATGACGATACAGCGTCGACTCATTTGGGAATCGGAGAAACGTTGGCTAGAATCAAAGAGATTTATTATTGGCCAGGAATACGAAAGGATGTTAGACGTTACGTGGCCAGTTGTGAACCTTGCAGTAAACGCAAATGCTTATTGCAAAAGAATCGAGACCTGATGAAGAGACGGGCCCCGGGTTGTCCTGTGCGAAGATGCAATTCGCAGAAAGTATTTGAGAGGCGAGAGCAGGGGATACAGCCTCCTGCATATTCCAATACCCACAAAGTGACGAGGACTGAAGGTATGCCCGACTTGGAATCGGGGGTTACTAAGATTGTAAACCGACAAGATGAAAAGTTGGTACATGATGCAGCCTGGCTGGAATCTGAAGTATCACGTAGACCAAAGAGAAAGAAAAAGTCGTTTGCCTGGTTGCGTGATTACGACCAACATTGGTAATGTAAACCGCTTCTGTATATAAATATGTATGTAAATAGACATTGATTATCCTCGAAAAAGCGAGGTGAAAATTTTCCGCACCTTTTTTGCAAATTATTGTCATGAAATCGGGTCCGAGAACGATCAAACATAATATGTATCGTTTCGTTAGATATTTATCTACATTCTTCTATACTTACTTACCTATTAATATTCATTTCCAGCTTGTAATCATAACAACTGTCTCGATATTACCACAATGACAAGATGGCGGAAAGAAGTAGGCGGGATCAGTTAATATCGAGACATTTGTTATGATAACGAGCTGGAAATGATTGTTAATATGTAAGTAAGTATAGAAGAATGTAGATAAATATCTCACGAAGCGAAATATATATGTTTGATCGTTCTCGCACACGATTTCATGACAAAAATTTGCAAAAAATCGGTGCAACTTTTTCACCGAGCATTTTCGAAAGTTTTTGATTGGGTGAAATCCGTAGCCCTATGGTCCGCAAATTTTTTTTGGTTTATTGAAACATGAAGTACTAAAAATGCACACCCTCATGTTTTACTTATTTTAACTGTTTAAATCAAAACTGGGCATCAGAAATTGCATTAAGAGGGTTTTCTTTTTTTATTGTTTTTTTCGTTTTTTTTTGGGATGGGGGTCAATAACTATTTGTGATGAGCCTAGGTACAAAAATGTTGATGCCCTTCCCCCCCCCATGTAAATTAAAGATTTGTTTTTCTTTCCTATGTTTTTTGTAAAGGTCATTACAGTTGGAATTTTACACACATATCTCCCTAAACAGAAAAGATATACAAAGAGTAGTTCTAATCCCTTTAATGCAAAAATTTCTTTTGAGGCATATTTACATATACCTGTTTCTAACACAGGCATTTGACCGATGGGCCTTAATTTCTCCGTGTTTGTCACGGGGGTACGTATTTTCAGGGCTAGTAATGATGTGGGTCCTGGGTCCACACGAATACTAGAAAAAAACACAAGGTAAGAAACAAAATGGCGGGGTACTGCTAAATTTCTTATTATTGTCGATTTCCTTGATTTCTAAAAGAAATAAACGGATAGAATGCACTAACCTTATGGGCCCCCATCAGCTGTTGTGCCACTGGTTTACTGTCGTATTCGTACTATTTTGCATATATAACCCCGACGATCTGTTCCCAAGACCGATTGTCAACAGGGAAATCGACAATCTCCCATACAGAGTTGTCGGTCCTTGCAGGCTGTCTATCTCTGTAATCGTCTCAAAAGTAGTCCCAAAAGACGTGATCATGTAACGAACGATCATGTGACAAACGAACCAAAAGATCTCCTTTCTTGTCATGTAGATATTCAAAAGCTTGCCTTTGACAGTCCCTCAACACGATGTTCTTG
>MJUT01006560.1:138923-160480 GCA_002080005.1 Gigantidas platifrons | reverse complement strand
CATTAGTGTGTAGTCTACGTCGTGGGGGGGGGGTCTACCGACGTGTTCTACAGTAATGAGGACTAATCGTCCTCTATTAAATTAACCATAAAATATCTTTTGATAATAACTTGATGAATAACAATAGTTAAATTGTGTAAATAATTATTTGATTGAAATAACAAACGAAATAGAATGGAAAACAAAAAATACCTCAATGTCAGAACAGTTCCAGACTATAAATAAAAAAACATACCGTTAAAGCAGAAACAAAATCGATACCTATAAAAAAAAAAATGAAAAAAAACACACACACACATGACGGTTCACTACCAATCCTGGTTGATAGTGTAGTTAAATATATTTTTTGTTTAAAAGGTTGTGGAGTTAAAAGAGGACTTCTCAGAACTATTTTTTTTAATTTTATTTTTTTAGTAGGCCTTATCAAAAAATTTCACTTAAAATATGTTAATCGCAAGGCCACGTTTGTTGCCAATAGCAGAGTCATATGATTATGTATTACTAGTATATGTTTTTGCTAATATGCCTTCATCTAATGTATTGTTTAAGTCGAAAACCGTTTACCGATTCCAATTACCGTATTTTCTTGGGTTTGACAACCGAAAATATTGATTTAAGCACATTCCCGTCAGCTGTCTAGCTGCATTAAAGCAGTGTAGGTAAGTGCTTCTGTCTAGCTACATTAAAGCAGTGTAGGTAAGTGCTTCTGTCTAGCTACATTAAAGCAGTGTAGGTAAGTGCTTCTGTCTAGCTACATTAAAGCAGTGTAGGTAAGTGCTTACAAATAACCTCATATTTAACATCATATGTCATGTTCTTTTTTATGTTCAGGGAGTTCAGTTAAGATAAGAGATGATTGATCTTTTTACTGATATTGGTGATGACCACCACTGTTTAAAGGGATACTTTAAAGCTCGTTTTCACATATATTTTTTCAACTCGTGACGAAGGTTGTTTCTTTTCAATTTAATTGTAAAAACAATCCAAAAATACTTTGCATGCAAATATAATCCCTAATATCGTTAAAATATCACTTAAAAGGGTCGAAATTAATTTTTGTCTAGGAAGCACAAATTCAATTCAAGGCAAAGACCGCAAGATATGACAGAATTATCAACGAATTATGCCACTTTTACAAAGTTTCATTGATAAAAACCGGGTTAATGTTTCATAAATATCATTTATTGAACCAATTGCAAGTTTTCATGGGATACAAAAAAATACCAAAATGAGTTTTAATATCCCTTTAATCTTTCTTTTCATAACTAATCGTTATCAAGTTCCTTCAAAGGCTTTTTGAGACAATGTATCTGATTTATTCCACATGTGCTTGTGGGCCGTGTTGTGACATGGAATTTACCATGCATTTCAAAATTTAAAATTGCACCACATAAGCAATAGATCCATCGTAAAAACTCTTTTTTTTTTGGCAAGAATATGGACCCCCCTGGCCAACGGGGCCGTGTGCTCAAGCACACCTAAGCACAATGGTAATTCGGCACTGTAAGCATCCTCTCTTAGTGAAATGTTGCTACATTTAAAGTGTTTTCCATTTCCACATGTGAGTAAGATGTCAACCCTCAAATATAACCTGGCGAACAGCATTATACATTTAATCGTCGTAACACAGAAGTTGTCATATATATAATATTAGTTCTATTAAAGAGAGAGGATGGTCCCAACTATCATTTAAATATACAAGGCAATCGTAATACATAGTAGTGAAGCAATAGTCAATTTTGAACTAAAATCTATAAAGCATTCCTAATATACATGCAGGGCCGCCAAAATAGTTTTTGGGCCCCAGGGGCAAAAGGAAACTTGGCTCCCCTCCTCCAATACTCCAAATAATGATACTCAAACTAAATCCACCACGTTGTGACATAAGCAAGGAATCTGTACAACAAAAATGAATTGATGAATTGTGAATTAGAAAACAGCTTTCTACTTGTTTATTTGTCTGGACCCTTAATTATAACCCAGCAAACACACGACGTAACGCCGACGTCGGGGATTCGTCGTCTGAACGTAACATCGGGGAAAAACGTTGTCACAACGTTGTGTTCACGTAATTTCACAACGTTATATCACGACGTTTATACAACGTAACAAAATTACGTCTACACAACGTAAAAATATTACCACCATACAACGTAACATTGTATTACGTCTACACAACGTANCCCCCCCCCCCCCCAGTGGGCCTGTAATGTGAATATACATGTATATTCACAGAAAACACACAGCGTATGAAACAATAACAAAGAAAGTGCATGTACAATACATAAATAAAAAGCCGATATACAGTTATCATAGAAACTCAACAAAACCGATGTTCTTTTATCATTGGAGTTGTGTTAATCCAAGTATCAGTAGCATTTTCTTCCACGATAACTCGCATCCAAATTCTTTATTATTTAAACAAAGGAACATGTTCCAAATTATTAATATCTTAATAGTTAGCACCCACACACACACGTATTTTATGTGGTAAACGTTTAATTTAGAGGAGACTGTAGAAACGATTTTGTTCACCCTCGGGTTTTAGTGGGGTTCGTGTTACCCGATCTTTAGTTTAATGTGTATATAACGTAGATCATTGCACTTTTTATTTTGGTCATTGTATTGTCTGTTCTTCTTCGATATACGGATTATGATTACCCCTTTGGTATCTTCAAACTCTTCTTGTTCACACTCGTGGGATTTATTTTTCTTACACGTTTACTAATTGTCTTACGTTTGGACCAAGCGGTTGACTGAACACCATATACAATGTATATGTTTGACGAAGCAAGAAGTTGATCGCTTGTTTAATATTTAATTTCATATTTATTTGATCTTCATCTGACACTGTTCGACTTTGGTCCATATATTGTACTTTTTCCCATATCACACATGTATATAGTGTGTAATTAATTATCTCTAACCAGATATAACGTTCAAAGTTTGACTTGGCTCTCAGTGCATTTAAGGTATGAAGCAGACGAAGCTGTATCTGTGGTATCCTTTATTTCAAGTTTGATGGGATAGATGTGACCAACATAATGACCAAATGTTAAAATATTCGGTGACAGGACTTCATCTGTAAAGCGGGGAGTGAAATTGAAGGACCGGGCTATAGCTTCTTTTCGTTTTTCTTGAGAAGCCCTTATACGAAATCTGCTTCATACGAATAAAGGATGTTAAAATGATGACAATTGGAGCAATGTCTGTACTGTTTATAATTCATTATTAAATTTGGTTTTAATAAAAAGAAAATATGATAAGCGAACTTATATGACAATTATATCTCTAACTTCCAAAGGTAGTCCATGTCACAATGAATATACTCTAACTGAGATGAACAGGAATTAATTAGATTACATAAAATGTTATTTCTTATGATATTTCAATACTCTTCATGACAATAAAGTTCACATAAAGTTATAAATAGCCAGAAAAAAAGTCCTTAGGATGTTTCATAAGTGTTCCGTGTAATTACAAAAATAATGAACTCCATCAATTCAATGACCTTCATAAAACAAAAACAGCAGGTATGATTATTAACCCGAAACTAAAAAGATCTATATGATATGTTCTACTAACTCTGATGGGGACAGTTATAATTTATACTGGCAAAAATCGTCTCATGTGAATAAATGTTACTATTTATAGGAGTGAAACAAAAATACATGGAATGACAGTTTTTTTTTAATCATTTGTTTGTTTATTTATTGTCGTTGGAGATCAATGTATCAAGAAGGGAGTGTTGGGATCATATTGACCGGTTTATCTCCGTCACATTTTTGTGCCTGTCCAAAGCCAGTACCTGGATTTCTAACGTCACATGTTGTGGTCATTTTTGTGTTCAGTGAGTGAAGGTGGGAGGTGATTGTTACCTAAACAATATATGAAGCCTTATGTTGCTAGAAATGTATTTCATTGGTTACAAGTTTAAGGGAACACATAGATTTATTTGGACGGAGACTACTATATTGAAACCTCTTACAAATTCAAGTATATTATGTTTATAACATTAGTATTCTTCTTGCAAATTTTTCATTTTACTGTTATCTTTTCTAGTCTGAATAGTGATACTAAACCTTTATGAAACATCGATTAACGCATACCCTCCTTTCTTTCTCCATAGTCGTCCTCACTTGTACCAAACCAAATGGAACCTCATCGGTGGTATAATGGTTATCGTGCTCGCATCGAGTGTGGTAGAGTCGTGGGTTCAAGCCCCGATCAGGTCTAATTGGTATATGTGTCTTCTCCGCTAAGCGAGCAACATTAAGGAGAAAGATCCAGTACTAGTTGGCTCGGAATCAGGATAATGTGTCCGAGTGGGATGACATGTTTATCCGCGGACTAATGTTTCAGTGAGCTAGCACTATAACAAAAAATCCAACAAAGCGTGTTGGTTTAGTACAAAGCGGACCTCATTATCATATCATTGACAATTAACGTGTTCTCGCCATAATATGGTTGAAAGTTTGCTGCGTTGTTGTTAAACAACAATCAATCACTCAAGCTATAAATGTAATTTATGGTATTTGTTGCTTCTCCATTAAACATGCCACTTATATGGAGTCGGGACAAGAACTATTTGGCTCTTAATCACAATAATGTTTCCGAGTGGAGCCATATGTCTGTCTACCCGCGAACTGTTGTTTCAGTGAGATAGCACTACATAAATCCAACTAAGCGTGTTGGTCTAGTACAAAGCGGATATCACCATCGTGTCATTGAAATGTAACTTGTTCTCGCAATAATATACTAGTAGTTCAAAAATTGTTCATTTGACGTTAAGCAACAATAACCCTCTCACTCGCTCAAACTAAATTACCAACATATGATTATCGTGATTGAGTATACGTGTTAACTAATTATAACCCCTATGACTGAGTATACGTGTTAACTAATTATAACCCCTATGATTGAGTATACGTGTTAACTAATTATAACCCCTATGATTGAGTATACGTGTTAACTAATTATGACCCCTATGATTGAGTATACGTGTTAACTAATTATAACCCCTATGATTGAGTATACGTGTTAACTAATTATAACCCCTATGATTGAGTATACGTGTTAACTAATTATAACCCCTATGATTGAGTATACGTGTTAACTAATTATAACACCTATGATAATCAAAGCACTAAATGGTCATTGAGTGTCTGTTATTCAACTAAGGCAGTAAGGTAGAGAACTCTTGTTATCGATGTTGTAATTTATTTGATTAATTGTACATATATTTATCCATAAATTAATGCTGAAAACCATTACTTATCTAGTATACTTTTGTTGTGGAGGTGTTTATTCTGTGGTTGTGGTCATTTTGAATTTCTGATTTTAATGGGAAAACACAAGCTTGAAAGAAGATCTTGATTTGTAGTTTCTAAGACAAAACATTTTTACATTTCAAATTCCTGTGCAAGCAGATATATATTTAGATTCTTATTTTTCAACTTTACTTACAAATTCATGTTTTTGTTCAGTGGTGCCATCATCTTCGTTAATTCAACATACATATAAAAGTGAATATGGGAAATGTTTTATGCTTAGGGAAAACAACTCGATCATATTTTGTTTACATGTGGTTTGACTTGGTTCATGGTGTTTAATACCACTTTCAACAATATTTCAGTTATATCGTAGCGGTCAGTTTTATTGGTGGAGGAAACCGGAGTACTCGGAGAAAACCACCGACCTGTCGCAAGTTACTGACAAACTTTATCACATAATGTTGAATTGTGTACACCTCGCCATGAACGGGGTTCGATCACACAACTTTAAGTGGTGATAGGCTCTGCTTACACAGGTAGTTGTACATCCAACTATCATACGATCACGACCACGATGGCCCCAGCTGCTTATATGTGAGTTGTTTATACAACTTGCATATTTAAAACAATGAAATAACATTAACACTTTTTACAACAAAAAGCACTGCGATAATGTAAATAACTGCGGGGAAAACAAGCATCCGAAACAACACTGAAGAGAACAAAATAGCTTTGTTGGGACCCCAGGGAAGAGACAACAAGATAAGCGACACGTAATGCCATTACTTTGGCACGATGACTCCAAAACGGTTTTTTCATAGACTATACATTATCATCAATATTGATTACGCCCATAACATGAAGCTAAAGAACAAATGATAATAACTTGGAATAGACAAAACAATGAATCATACGGTGGAACTTAAACAAAAGAGGGTTAAATATCGACAGATCCGACAAAGCGAATTTCATAGAAAAACGGAATGGAAAACTTTTGCGAGGACACGTTCCAGTACTATATTTCATAGATTTCTTTCCAAATTTAAATGTTCATTTGTATGTATATAAATTCGACATTTGAGAATTTTAAGTTTTTGATTCAATCTTGAATGCCTGATAAGACAAATAAATACATTATTTCCAATTATCTTAGATCACATTCTTTACTATTTATTTTTATTTTCATAAATACTAAATATAGGACACGTACAGTAGATTAATTTCATGACAGTAGATTATACCTATATCAATAACGCTAATTATTTTTTTTTCACACAATTTAGATTGGAATCGTAAGAATATATCAGTACATCTGTACTCTGTTACCTTTTCTTTAAGTTTAAAAGACGTTATTTTTATTGTTCTCTCATATGTATTAACCACATTCATAAACAATGTAAACAATAATTTATCATTATATACATTAACTGAGTGCTTATGAACTTTATATAACCCTAAGATTTTGAAAGATCCTTATAGCACAATGTCTAAAGTAATAAATATTCCATGCGTGAAATTAACAACTACATGTATGTGAAATCACTAAAGTTGTGAGCTCGAATCCCGCTGTCATGACGAGGTGTACTCGAAAATTTCATGTGATAAGAAGAGTTTGAAGATACCAAAGTGGTAATCAGAATCAGTAAGTCGAATAAGGACAGAAAACACAATGACCAAAAGAAAAAAAATGAGATGACAAACAACCATCTACAAAACATACTCGTAAAACTAAAGATCGAGTAACACGAATCCTACTAAAACCGGGGGGGTGAACTCGGTTGCTCCGGAAGAATAAACAGTTCCTGCACCACTAGTGGCACTCGTCGTATTAATCCAATTACAAAGCCGGTGATAAGTCATGAATGAGGAAAGGACCAAGAAGTGCTTACGACAAGGGAAACACGCTCGTGGTCATTTGTGACACAGATATTCCATAACTGTCAACCAAGTCATGATGGCGACCGTGACAAAGTTTGTTAATGACTTGCGATATGTTTGTGTTATACAATTTGCTCGGGTTGATATAAAGCGAAAATTAAAATATTGATATGTGTAATTAGGTAGCCATTACATTGTTGGAAAATGTCTATGAATGGATGTGCCGTTTAGTGCTTGAGCATAGAAAAATTATGAAACTTAAACAGTGATGGTCCACAATTCCACTACTGTCAACAAAGCCTCATGCACCTCAAATCATCGAACATAAAAAAGACCACAATATATGACATTGGAAGTCATGGTCCTGGTTTGGGACAGACATAAAATGTGGCGGAGTTAAACTGGTGAATGGGATCCCAACTCTCCTCTCTTGATAATTGGATCTCCAACCATGTTTATTGGTGATATCTGTCCCAGAAATAGAGGTGCTTTAAACAAATAATAAGTTAACAATAATTTGTAAAAACATGAACATAATATTTACGTCATACTACAACATCGTTGTTAGATGCTGTATCAGCTGAAACAAGAGCAACAAAGGGCATGTACGTCATACTACAACATCGTTGTTAGATGCTGTATCAGCTGAAACAAGAGAAACAAAGGGAACAAGCAGGATAGCCAACAGGTTACCCATGCACGAGGGAAATGAACAATAGTTTTCTTAATAATTACATTATTTAGAAACTGTTAGTTTTATAGTAAATATATCTTATAATTGTCAGTTTGGTAACACTAACTACGAGGGGAGGGGGTGATACGATCGGGGACTAATAGAAGTATCGACCCAGTGATGATAATAAAAACCTGAACTAAACGTCATCAAACCGATCTTCACAGTCGAAGTGTTACGATTCTCCCATTTTTCTTGAAGAGGAAGGCACAGATTGGTACCATTGACTAGTGCAGAAACATCAAACCTTCAAATAATTTCATAAATTTTGAACAACAGTTACATTTGGCTCACAATATTGAACCTACATATAGATAAGTAAAACAATATATATTTCTCTTGGGTTTTTTGATTTTGGAATTTGGAATTTCTTTCTTTGCGCGAATCTACTTGGTTAGCCTGCATTTTGTATGGCATAGAAATCCATCAAATATTTTTAGCGAATCACGAGATTCGAGAAGTTTATAAGTATGTGTACAGTCAAAATAATGTATTAATTGTCACCACAGTGATTGACATACAAATCTTTAAACGTTTTTGCTGCTTTATAAAACCATTTAAATATTCATTATAGGTATTGCTGGTCTGTAAACAAAAAATCAACGAAGTGGGCTGTTGTCTGTTGATTAATATGTACCGTAAGGGAATGGAATAGCCTTAATCTTACAGTAGGTAATCTTGACACATTACCTAAATTTAAAAAGGCAATCCGCAGTTCAATCTCAGTGCCAATTCCGAGACACGATTCTTATGGTCCTAGAAAACTAAATATAATTCTAACACAGCTTCGTTGCAATGCATCCTTCTTGAATTACGATTTATGTAAAGTTAAAATTTTATCAAATGGTTCCTGTAACTGTGACGCACCATGTGAAAATTCTCACCATTTCTTTTTTGATTGTGACAAATATACAGATAATAGGGAAATATTATTAAATAGTCTTAACTGGCTACCTTCTAACATTAATATTGATGTAAATCTACTGACAAAAGGAAGTGATCTCCTAACATATCAAGAAAATACAACTATTTTTAAACATGCTTTCAAATATATTAAAGACTCCAAAAGATTTACAATTGTCTAAATGATCTAAAGAACCAACACACATCTCCAGAAGTATTTATTCTCTTTTCTTTTTTTTTTATCGTATATTGTCTAAACCTATGTTTTTGTATATAATCATTCTTTGTTTATTTAACTCTATGTTATTATATACATCTTATATCCTTTCATTGCGCATGCTAATCCATATTGTAAATTATTCTATTCGGGAGAAGACTTCATAAGTTGGTAAAACTTGTGTCCGATCCCTATTTGTTATATTTAGCAAATAAAAATATGTTTAAACTAAAATATGTACACAGGCTTACGAGGATTATCTCACAAATATAATTATATTGTGATTTCATTGCAGGTCCAAGAAGGATAAAATATGTCCATTTTTAAACTTGCCCAAAAGGTATGTTGTAAAATATCATAATACATTTGTACTTATATTCGAATGAAGAAATAGTTTATGATAACGAGAAAGGATTTGACTTTTACATTTGGGGAAAAGGGCAAACATTGTTTGTTGCCTGTCTTTCGATTTACGGCTTCTGATTATAACCCTTTGGCAATTCAAACTTTTCTTGTAACAGGATATTGTCCATTCTAATGTAGTTGTTTAATATCCCTGTTTTGTGATTGGACAATGCTGTAATTTTAATGGTATCAATTCCACGGTTGAAAATCATGAGATATTTTAGACGATTGCCTCTTACGTCATCTTGTCAACACTTGATTACATTTGAATGGAGACAACTGAATTGTATTTCAATATTTCACGGCATCAATTGTCGATGGATATATATATATATATGATGTATGTATGTCTATCCTACACATGATTACATTAGAATGGAGATAACTGTATTGTATTTGAAATTTCACGCCATCAATTGTCGATTTAATGGTCGCAAATATCCGTTTACTGGCTCCGGTAACGCGTCACCAGTAAACTCAATTTGCGACCATCAAATCTCCAATTGATGCCGTGAAATTTTCAAATACAACTCAGTTATCTCCTAAATATTGCGTCGTTAGCTGTCGTTGATCGACAGTATATGTACATGCTACTATGATGCATTGTTGGTGTTCAGACGAAAACATCAATCATTGTTGGTGACAAATTTAGAAAAAAGGGACAATTAACAGGCCATTAAATACCGATTAAACTGTTTACAAACATGCTTGTGTATACTTTTCAGGAAGTTCAGTAAGGTAGAGTCTCATTATCACTTACAAAACATGTAGCTATATAAATACCAAGGCCAGTTTGGAGCCATTTTAGTATTTGGTTGATTACAAGGAATAAGGTAAAGGTAAGTATTTACATTGCATTTGTCTTCTAATGCTATTGAGATACTAGTATTTAACATATTATGAGTTTTTTTGTATTGGTATTGTTTTATTTGTATTTATTTCGTTTATTTTTCCATTATTATGGAATTTAAAATTTGATATTCAATATTGTCTTCTTATTAACTTTACATATATTTTTGATTTCTGAATTTGTTACTAAATTTATCCAAAAAAAGAAGTAGATGTAAGAGACAAATTGTCACAACTTAAACTTCCAGAGCATTTCTTCAACGTCAAATCTAATACACGTATTAAAGTGCATCGGTGGTGTACTGGTTAGCCTGCTCGTTACGAGTATGGAAGATCGTGAGTTCGAGCCCAGGTCGGGTCAAACCAAGGACTATTAAATTGATATTTGCTGATTCTCATTTCCGCCAAGCACACAACTTTAAGAAGTAAGAGCAAAAACGGGTTGGCTCAGAATCTGGGTAAGGTGTCTAAGTAGAGCCTCATGTCTACCCGTTGAATGTTGTTTCAGCGAGCTAGCACTATAAAGATCCAATTAATAGTGTTGGTCTAGTACAAAGCGCATATCATCATGATGATGATCATCATCATCATCATCATCATTTCATTGAATGTAGTTTGTTTTCGTCATGATATGGCTGGAAATGTAATTATTTGGCGTTAAACAACAATCACTCACTCACTTACTCAAACATAATATTAGCAAGTCATGTCAGGTGTAAAACAACCGACTTCATTTGTATGAAACAATTAATACAGTATCTATGTTGTATGTCCATCTTTGATTTACGGCTTCTGATTATCACATTTGGTAACTCCAAACCTTTCTCATTTCAGAACAGTTATGCAGTTCAAGATATTTGTAGTTTTTCTCTCCCTGTTACTACTGTTTATTACAGGAACAATATCACAAGGATATGGATATGGTGGTTATCGTGAGTATATACATTTGTTTCCATTACTAAGTACAGCATGCTGTTATTGGGGGCAGGGTATGGGGTTAATTTCCATGTTGTAATGGAAGGGGTGTGCATCGTCGATGTCCCTCCCCCACCCACCAATCGTATATTTGAAATTGCAGAAATATATGCTTATTCTTCCATTTTTCCTAGAAATGCACAACTACCGATATGTTTTTGTCTACAGATACCTTTATTGTCTGCAAACATTAAAAGAAAATTAAACTGTTAGCTATTCTTCCACAGTTTGCTCATACAGTTTCATAGATACCAACTGAGCAAATAAGCCATCTTACAAACAATATCTGTCGAATGTATTAGCTATGTAAATATAGAGCTTTCTACATATTTCGTCTAATATTAGCTACCTTATCATACATTTAATGGTCTAAATTCGGCGCACATTCAAGCGGCCCATCCATAGTAACATGAACTATAGGAAGTTACCCACCACTTTCCAGAAAACATATCATCGAGCGATTTTATCATAAGACATGTGTATATCTATATATGATGATAAAATTTGCATCATTATCATCTGTTTGTTAGACTGTATTTGATGTGCAGATTCTGTTTAACATGCATACTTTACTGAAATTTAGAACATGTGACATATCATTTCAGTAAAGTTTAGACCGATGGAAAGTTTACTCATAGCATGTGCAAAACAGCATATATTGTACGCAGGAGCCGATAATAATTATCGCACAAAATAACCTAAATCCATTTATACTATTTTGTACGAACTTGACCTCAAATGAGATCTTTTCATTGGCTATAGTCGCCATTTTAAACAGCTGATGTGTATACAGAAAATATGTTGTAGGATGAAAAAATCTTTTAAAAGCCGTCGTTATGAATGAAGTTTATAGTAATTAGCCACGCCTCCAACCAGTTAAGCAAATTCTGTTATTTATAGCTACACAAAAAATCAATAAACACACAGATCAACTTATATCGGTCAACGCATTGGGTTTAGCACACAAAACAATACAATTTTATGCAATCAAGTTCGTACAAAAATATTATCAGCCTTAAGATGGGAGACATTGACACTTAAAAGGTAGTGAATAAATTGTACGGTTCCAGCTTCGCTGTCACCGTACAATTGATTAACTACCTTTTAAGTGTCTATGTCTCCCATTTTTAAGACACTTTTTATGCCATGTCAGTTAGCTTAGTATGGAGGAAACCGAAAATTGATACATGTAAAAAAAATTATATTTCCGGCAGATTATCATTGGGTTAGTGAGCGAGTGATTGTTGATTAACGGCAGGTGAACAGTTGTTCAGCTATATCATTACGAGAACAAGTTACATATTCATGAGACGATGTCTGCTTTGTACTAAACCAACACGCGTAGTTGGTTATTATAGTGCTAGTTCACTGAAACAAAAGTACATGGGTAGGCATATCGCTCCACTCGGACACATTAACCTGATTCCAGTCTTTGTTCACTTTGAACACGCAAACCATTACACGACCGATGAGGTTGGTTATCATTGAGTATGTTGCGATTATGTTGATGAAGAATTAAAATGAATTGGACATGCATTAATATATTTTAGAGTACATATAACATGATTAAATGAATAAGTATACAGCTCATGATCAGGAGCCGTCGTGAATGTATGATAAAGGTTGTCAGTGACTTGCGGCAAATTGGTTGTTTTCTCCTGGTACTCTGGTTTCCTGCACCAATAAAACTAACATTCACGATATAGCTGAAATATTGTTGAAATTGGCGTTTAACACCATAACCCTAAATTATTTCTAAAGGAACTCTAAATCATTACTAAAGGAACTAATTGTATTGAAGATTTTTCCATTTTTATGTTTTTAATATTATCTTTAAATAAAAACATGCGCGCATGAGCATGTAACTGAATGCAAATAAATGAAATTGAACATATGTATATTATACATATATACTTGTATGTCATTGTAGGATCAAATGGCTATGGAAGGGGTTTTGGATCAGGATTTAGAGGTCGTGGTGGTGGAGCAAGTTCGTTGATGAAAAACTGGTATCGGGGAAAGTGAAACCATGGTACCAGAATCAGTGAAATCCGAAAAACTGGCTAAATAATAATTTTCTTGTTGTACATATTTGTTATTCCCTTGTGCTCAGCTCCATATAACTGTATCACTTTTTTTTACAATGCCAATCAGAGGCGGATTTAGAGGGGGCGTGCGGGGCGTGCCCCCCTAAAATTCGCAAAGCATATGTTATACAACGTTAATTAAGCAGTTCAACAAACAACTTTTTGTAACTTCCAGATAAAAAGCTTGTGTTATTTTGACCACAATGAATCCCTATTATTACTGTGGCAGCAATCTTATCTGCAACTGTTCAAAAGTCAAAATGAATAGTAATGACATTAGGAGTAAATATGGGATATCATTCTAAAAAGTTCTACCCATTGATAAATGATCAGTATACTGTCCGTCCGGATGAAGCTTTTCGTTTCGCCGTTGGTTCATTCATTGAAAACGTATGATTCGTTCTTGTTTATAGACAAACAAAGGTGAATATGTTAACATTAATGCTGCATGAAACGATTCTGATTATCTAATTTAGTTACGTTAGCTAATCAGAAATCAACAACAAGTTCATGTATTGACAATTTCCGCTTTTGTTTGTTTATAAACAAGAGCGGTCGAATCATACGTTTTCAATGAATGAATCAAACGACGAAAAGAACAGCTCCATCCGGACGGGCAGTACTAACTAGAACCACCCGAAAGGACAAGCACCGAAAGTACAGACCAATTAGTGAAATGAGGAATGCTTTAAAACTAAACCAATAGTTCTTTGAAGGGTTAAAATATCGTGATCGATCAGTCATGAGTTGAACAATTCGCATCACGGTTGTTCAAAAAAAGTTTTACTTTAGGTTCTTATAATCTGACAAAAACATACTGTCAACAATTATCCGACAAAATTAAGACTCAAAGTCAAGTTTGTTTGGTCTGATAAAAATGGTGTGGTTGATTCAAAATTGTCGTTCAAATAAATGTCTAATTTCTTAAACCCCCAGAGCTTCTGGGGGGCTTGCCCCCTGGGCCCCCTATCAGGGCTCTGCCCTGGACCCGCTGGGGACCTTTACCGGTCCCCAGAACCATCGCCTACTCACGCCCCCCCTAACCACAAATCCTGGATCCGCCCCTGCCAATAAAATAAAGGAAACATGATGTTTTTGTGTTCAATTGCTGTGTAAAACAACCTGTATGCATTTCGTGTAATAACATGAAAGAGATAGAGTATGTTGTTTTAACATTTGTTTTCCCACATAAATTCATATAGGCATTTTCCATAGCCGCTGTATTATTCACCAATACATAAAATTGATTATTAATTGGTACCTATGATGCTTAATTCTACAAAGTACGACAATATATAGCTTAAGTACAAAACAGCAATCTAGGATTTATTCTGTGGCATGGATTTGGGAAACCTTGCTTTTGTAATTTCCCACATTAAGAAATGAAATACCAAACTGAAGCTGTAGTCATAATATACAGGCTTGTGATTTATATTGCATTAAGATAAAAAGCGGGAAAATGTGCATATTTAAACAAAAGAGTTTCTTATTTCTCTTGATCGTTACAGTACGTAGTGACGCTCTTTATGTTAAGTCCCGAGATAACCTAGAATATATATTACCTGGTTTCTCCACTGCGGGCTATAACCCCCTACAAAATAGTCATCCGCTAGTTGTGCAACGGAGCGGGACATAAATGGATGCTACGTATATATGGAGAATGTCCCGCTAAAATGTCCATGTAAAAGACAACTTGTAACAGGTTGTTAGGACTCATCGTTTGTGGTCCATTACATGACAAATTTTTCAGATCCTTTCAATTGTCAATTCTTTTCACCCGAGGCATTTAAAACATCAGCTCATTGACCAGAACCTATCCATCATCATCCCCATTCCCTGAAACAATCCATCAATTGGCCGATCCAATTCTCCACCTTTTATCTACATTGTTTATTGCTTGTAAACTTGTTTTCGTCCTGAATACATCTGAAATACTGATCACATGATTCTAAGCAACAATCAATCAAACAATTTGTTATGTTACAGGAAACCGAGTTACATGACTCTTTATTGTCTCACTAGTTTAAGAAAAATAGTATGAAAATTAAAGATAAATTATATCATTGCAATATAAAAGGAACTTGTATGTAGTTCCTAATGCTACACGCGTTTTGAGGGATTCTCTTCTTTTCTTTTTTTTAAGATATATAAGAGATATTAAGATTTCCAGTTTTGTTATTCCTTCAGTAATAATTCTAATACTAACGCGGATGGAATGATGATTTCTGACAGTAGTTTCAAGACTATTATTTCTTGTTTGTGCAGTATTTTTTTTAGATTGTCTGGCATATCTTATTGATTGATTGTTTTTTTTTTTGTGTTTAACGCCACTTTCAGCAATATTTCAGCTATATCATGGCGACATATATCTTATTACAGTTTGAAGATACGAACCAGGAGGTAACCAGAAGACGTAATTCTGCAATAGTTGTTCGCTTTTGGTGGTATTTGTGGAATTGATTTCCATCACTGTTTTAATTTATTGACATAATTAATGAAGATTTGCGAAAACATAAGATTGATCTTAATACCGATGAAATAAAATGAAAAACAATTAATAAAAAATCGATACCCTAACACACAAATAGAAAAAAATAAGTGACTAGTGTTATCGGTCCAAACCTCCCCTTTTAGTGAAATGATGCGGTCATGCAAGTTCTTTCCACATTATTTATTTACAATGTAGAAAAACACAACTTTTAGTTCTATACTAACGAGCCATCATAACATCATAATAACGTGTTTTTATCGTAATTTATTGTGTTGACCAGTGGTAAAAAAAGGTTATGTTATGGAGACAACAATATGTTGATTAACGATTTTGAATAAATCATTATATACTTTCCCATTAATTTTGTTGTCATAACAGTGACAATCAAGATGGCTTCCTTAGGTATGTGCTTGTAATAAATTATTTCTATAGAAACGGAAGCGTACATTAGTCTCCGAAATACATTAAAATTTAGTGTAAACGTATTTTATTAATTAAGACATATCATAAATTACATACATAGTGAGACAAATACAACTGCAATTGAATTAATTAAAGGGATCCGAAAACAAGCTATTGAGCTTATATAAATTCGTCTCCCATTAAAATTTGTATGTGTAATAAAATTTGGAAACAATTAAAGGCATATTGTCTACCAAAATCGTAATTTTTCATACACAGAATTATTGTCGTTTTCCATACTAGTACTGACCTCCATAAAATGAAGATTAAACACCGAAATTACTGGCGAATACGCTACGAAACATTGTGGGGTTTTTTTTCGATTTAAAAAAGCTGACCATCGTTACTGGAAGCTAATTAATTGTGCACTGACCTGAGCGAGGCCAAATCTATTTTTATCTATTTTTATGCCAGTAGCGCGGATGCTGCAGCATGGATGTGTTTGTTTACCTCGCAAATACGGCCGTTTTATGCTTTGCTGTTGCCAGGTGCAAAATTACACATATTGAATAATATCTACCGAAAATGATCATAGGCATCATCATAAATTCATTAAAATATATGAAAAACGATTGAGAAAAGAAGGCAACATGCTCGGCTTACCTATCAAGCAAAATATTTGCCACTTCGGCGTGAGTTTGGACGCGTAGCACTTCCTTCAGTTCGTTCCAACTGATCTCCTACATATGTCCTGCATTTGTTCCATTTGGAAGATACTGCACTTCTATTCCTCTTTCTCTCTGAATCCGTCAAAGTCCACTTTCTTCCACGAGTTGACACTTTCTCTTCCGACATGTTGTTTATTGTTTCTAAACAGTGCGCATGCTCAAGACGGGTTCACATAGAGGCGTGTTAAATTGAATTCTTGCCATCCTGGACAATAATTCCGATAACGATAGTTTTTGGTCTTTTTTGTCAGAAAAAGAAGACAAATCGTATCTTTTGCAGCAAAACTGTTTAATGATAGCTTAAAAAAAATCATTTATGGACAGCTAAAATTTTCCTACAAAATCGTAGACAATATGCCTTTAAGTGGACGACATACAAATGGACATGTGTTACTCATAGCCAAATACGGTACATGTAATAGTTTTTTCCATGACAGATGAAAGAAAAATAACTACGTATAGAAATGAAAAGATAAATTGGCATTTGAAAAATTGATATTTTGAAATGGTCAACCATTTCGTGATGACGACCGAAGCATCTTCGTAGCGATGACTTCAACATTGAAGCAATATAACCTCGTTTTAGTACCCTTTGCAGCGGCAGCAGAAAATCATGGTACTGTCATAGAATTACGTAATATTCAATTCCAGCGATAGAAATAAAACACTAATCCGAACAGAAGAAATAACATAAAGTGAAAGATATATGGACAATCATAATGAAATATATATTTGCTAAGCTATCCGCAATAGAAACTCCCACAATAAACCAACCTTTAGGATTTATATATTTATAAATCTACAATATAATTTTGTAAATAAACCTAATTATTTAACCATATGCAAATATTGCCAGTTGAAAAGTATATTTTAAATTCTAGGGAGAGAGACATTACTGTGTCACGTTTGCAAATATACTATTATTAATGATCTCTCTGGGGATTATCATTTCGATTGATATAATCTACTTATTAATTTTAATGACGACGCTTAAACTAAAGCCCACAATCTGCATCATAACATCAGTAATACGTACATGACACGTATGATATACATTACCTAGAGTAAGAAGAGTTTGAAGATACCAAAGGGGTAATCAGAATCCGTAAATCGAAGAAGGACAGACAACACAATAAGCAATGAGCAAATATATATAATATTAAGCAAATAGTGAAATGGTAGTGACGGATCAATCTTTTTTTTAAACGAACATCGTTCTTGAAGTTTCAGAATAACAACACATCTAACAATCACAAAATAGAATGTACATGTAGTTCCCTCGGTAACAAAAATAAAAGCAAGTGATATCAAGTGTTTCAAAATAGGTGAGTTTATCCTGTTTCATATACGACGTCTATCGTGTAGTGGGTTAGACTATATTATGTTATTGTGGTGATACACAGACCCTGGATCGCTTAACTTAACAGATATTTCGTATCGTTTGCGTTTTCCGTTCGTTTCGTTTGCGTGTATCGTTCGTTCGTTTTTCGTTTTCCGTTTGTTTGCGTTTCGTGCGTCTAATTTGTTCGTTCGTTTTGTGTATCGTTCGCCAGTTTAATTAGACTAATACAAGAAACGAAATACGAACGAACGATACACGAAAAGAACGATACACGATACACGAAACAAACCTACGCTACGATTTCCAGTTTAAAATAATTACTACAATTTCAATCTTACTATTACTAAAAAAAAATTAATTAAAGTGTAAACAAAATTTTACATATACAAACATGTATTTCCTTTATTTACATGTACCAGTAATTTTGTACAATAAGGGAAACATATTTAATGAATGCAATTTTTCTATAATTGACTCTAGGACAAATAAACAAGAAATCATCTACATGTATGTAAACAAACGCCTCTGGTAGTTTCACCTGGGAAATGCATGCACTGCAGGTGTGAAATGTCAACTCTTACATTTGTAATTTCATTCTAATTAACAATTATATGACCTTTTGAAGCCACACGCCTCTCGGACAGCTTAATCGAGAAAATAACTGATACACCTATGTCTGGTTGGAATTGTCAATTCAGAATTCGAATAATTATAGTAATTTCATTCTAATTAACAATTATATGACCTTTTGAAGCCACATGCCTCTCGGACAGAGTGAGTTGTCGCCCTTCATCATGGAGCCGTGTTTCTTTTTTGGTCCGATATTTTTTCTCAAAAATTGATATTTACTGTGCATTCTATTGAGATTCTGTTTTTGAAACATGGATTTAAAACACAAAAGAGACTATAGGTGAAGTAAAAATTTGACTTTTAGCTTTTTATAATTATTTCACTTTATCAACTTTATATCGAAAACAGGCACATATAAACAAACACTACGAAACCATGAAAACTACTCACTAGACTTCACTCGCGGTTTGAATCTATATAGGAAAGTTCCATCGTGTGTGTCAGATTGGACTTTGGACTTTTGAATATTCATGAGCATATGATACGCCTCATATTGATAAGTAAATAAAAATTAAAAAAAACTATGTCACTAGAAGAAACCGCAAAATTACTTAGCGAAAGTAGGAAAATAGTAGACCAAGGAAAAGAATCTAATGATGTTACATATCTTCTGAACTTAATCCTTAATGTAGTAAATAATGTAGACAACAGAGTGCAAAAAATCGAAAATAAACTTTCAAAACTAGATGAGGTCCAGGCAGAAGTAAATGCTATTTCTCTCCGACTTGTTCCACTAGAACGAGCACTTAAAGAAACACAAATCAAATATGTTGAAATTGAAAATAGGGTGAAGGGATTAGGTAACATTTTTGATGGAGTAAAAGAAAGTGTGGAGATGCAGGCAAAAAAACTAGAACCTATCAAGAAAGAATGCTCGGAAAACAAATCTGAAATAAAAAAAATTAAAAGAAAATGTTGACAAATTATATTTGGAAAATGTAGCTAAAACCACTGAAAATAGAAAAGAATTTGATGATCTAAGAAACGACATAAGAGATTTAAGATGCAGATCCATGAAAAACAATTTGATTTTTACAGGGTTAGGGTACAATCGTAATGAAAATTGTGAGAATAAACTAAGATATTTTTTATATAATGAACTTAATATTGATAAACATATTGAACTTGGAAATGTCCATAGATTCAAAGGAAAACTGCAAAACCGTGCTCGACCAATAGTTGCTCGCTTCCTATATCACCAGGATCTCGAACTTGTCCTGAAACGGGGGTACATGCTCAGAGGAAAAAACTTTGGCATAAAAGAACAATTTCCCGAAGAAATCGAGAAAAGAAGACAAAAACTGTACGGTGTAATGAAAAGAGCGAAACACGAAGGAAGGCATGTATCGCTCGTTCGTGATAAACTGTATATCGAAGGTGAGCTTTACGTACTACCAGACAACCGTCGGGAGCAGATGGAAATTGCATCCTCTCCATATCCTCAACCGAGCCTACCACAAACATCCTCTACGAACGAGAACGTCAGACAGGCCAATAAACGACAACGAATTGGGTCTAGTCCAAATCCAAACATCGCATAGGAAGGCCGCGGGGAACAAATTATTACAAACTATTTGAACTTATCTGACTCACAACAGGTATTGAATGATACCACACGTATTGATTATGTACATCCGAATGTTAACTTAAATGTAAATAATAATGTCAGTGTAAATACTATAAATTGTACTCTAAATAGTGATTGTAGTAATTTTGAAAAAAGTATAGACTGTAGTTTTGTAGATTCTTTTTCAGAAGGTATAAATATTCTTTGTTTAAATTGTTGTGGGTTAAAAAGAAGATTAAATTACCCAGAATTTGAATCCTTAATAAAGCATTATGATATTGTGTGTTTTCTGCGACTAAAACTGATGACCTAGACAACATTGAACTAGATGGTTATGAGTTCAAAATGAAAAATAGGGGGAAATTTTTGCATAGAAAATCGGGAGGTCTAGTCTTGGGATATAAAAAGGAGTTGGCAAGTAAGATAAAAGTGTTCAGTACAGATAGTAAATTTGTGTTTTGGTTTAAAGTATCTCGAGACATTTTTAATCTTGACGAAGACGTTATATTTGGAATTGTATATGTGCCGCCAGAAAATACCAGATATTCATCAAACGCTGCTTTTGCAGAAATCGAAGCAGAATATTTGGTTTTCTCAAAAAATTATAATTATATATCACTTTTAGGCGATTGTAACGGACGGACTTCAAATGATGACGACTTCATACTTATAGATAAAAATCGACATGGGAACAATTTTGCTGACTTTATAAATGACGATCTTGCGACACTTGACGAACTGGGAATTCCTAGGAAGAGAAACAATTTGGATAAAGTAAAAAATGGGTACGGAAATAAACTACTAGAATTTTGTAAAGGAAACAGTCTATTTTTACTCAACGGTAGGGTAGGGGAAGACAGGCATGCAGGTAGACTCACTTGTAAAAATCTAAGTACAGTTGATAATTTTTTTATGTTCAGTGAAACATTTAAAATGTGTTAACAATTTTAGAATACTTGAGTTCAGCAGCTTATACTCAGATGTCCACTCTCCATTACATATCACATTTTCAAAAAAGAAATTGATTGAAAATGCAGATTATATCACAGACCAAAATGTAGTTATTGAAAAAGAAAA
>MJUT01006560.1:106288-125926 GCA_002080005.1 Gigantidas platifrons | reverse complement strand
GAGACATGTAATTGTACATAATAACACAAACCCCAATAAAACGAGATGAGAACAGGTAAAAGAAGGACAGAAAATACAATGGCCAAAAGAAAAAGGACAAAGGGCAAAGGGCAAAGGACAAACAACAATCTACAAAATATTACACATAAAACAAAAGATCCAGCAACACGAACTCCACTAAAAACCGGAGGTGAACCCAGGTGGTCCGGAAGGGTTGGCAGTTCCTGCTCCACATGTGACAACCGTGGAGTTACTCTTGTAACCAACCTCATGATAAGCTATTAATGCGGATAAGACTGGATTAAGATTCCGACAAACGGAACATATTCATGATCATTTGTGACACTGATACTCCGTAACTTTGTTTTAATGTAGACTTTAAGGTTGGTGTTACCAGGCATGGGGCTGGATAAATTAATCTTTCAAGCGCCTCGTCTAAATCTTGTTTTCCTGTGGGAGTTTGTGTTGCTCCATTTCTTGCTAAGTATATTTTCTGTTCAGATTTTATGGCTATGTTGGTAGAATGTATGATATTTTATTGTATTTCTTATTATTGGTATGTTATGTTTATCGTAATACACGTCATACTATTGAATACTTATAAGAAAAGTTTGAAGATACCAAAGTGGTAATCAGAATCCGTATACCGAAGAAGAACAGACAACACAATGACCAAACGAAAAAGTATTAAAGGACAAACGACGATCTACAAAGCATTACACAGAAAACTAAAGATCGAGCAACACGAATACCACTAAAAAGTGAGGATGAACTCAGGTGCTCCGGAAGGGTGAGCATTTCCTGCTCCACATGTGTCACCCGTAGTGTTACTCTTGTTACAAATCCGGTAATAACTCATAAATGGACACGATAATTAAGTAACACATGTGACTGTCTAACCTTATATTATACATATTGTACGTTTTAATAAGGATAGTAAGGTCAGATAATACTAAGACGGGACCAAACGCCATCATCAAGAGAAACGATAAATTAAGGTAAAATGAAAATGATCATTATACAAACACAATATACAAATACTGAACATAGAAAACTAAAATGAACAACACTAAACCAAAATACTGAAGTGAATTCATGTTCTCCAATTAAAAAAAGATAAGCAATTCCTGCTCCACTAGTGGTTATTTCGTGCTACCCATCGTCACAAGAGCGAAACAATACTAGTAGTCAAAGTAAGATGGTAGTGATAATATTGTGACAATGGGCAATATTTGTTTGGTCATCAGTGAGATAGCTATTCCATGTCGATAAACTAATTCGTGATCGCGACCATAAGATTTTCGTGGAGAAAACTCCAACATCACAATAAAACATCACTGTTTTGAGTTGCTTGTTGGTAAGCAATCACCCTCTTCTTCCAGAAAATCCAGACCGTAAAACACAGGATTTAGAGTATGGTATCAGCTGTGATACATATTCTTCATATGATGAGATGTTGCTGCATATGAATTGGGAAATTCACAAAGTTCAAAATTAAAATCACCTCGCTTGTCGTATAATTTGAATCTCAGTCGTCCTTCATTGTCCATTGCTGAGTCTATATCAAGATATGAGGATGAATTCAAACTGTCTGCAATATTGTTGAAAGTGTCTTTAAACACCATAACCATAATCTCATCTGCAATATCTTTGGTCTCAAATTGAATGGGATAGACGTGATCTATATATTCATTAAGCTGTGATTTATCCAGTGCTAGAACATCATATATGTAGAGGTAGGTCAAATTTAATAATTGGGTTAGATTCGCTTCCTGGTCCTTTAGGGTCCCTTGAATGAAGTCGGTTTATATACCATTAAAAAGACAGGTCTGATTCACAACTACCGGTATTTCACAAATACATTTAACTTCATTTTTTAGAACGGTTTGTTTTAACTGTGATGAAATATATGTTAATAATTTGGAAAGAGGTTTGGTGGGGCACGTGATAGATCCAGCATTGTTTATATGGACATGATGTACTATGGGTGTCCATAATGAATACCGACAATCAAGTAAGAGATATTACTACCCAACCGGAATATTATATTTATAACCGTTGTTTGTTTATAAGAAGGCTATACATTAGTGATAATGACATTGAAGTAAAACGTGCTTCTTCTATCCATCCGGAACATTCTATTTATAACTGTTGTTTGTTTTAATGATGCTATAAATTATTGATAACAGCATTCACGTAAAACGTGTTACTATCCAAACGGAACGTCCTATTTATATCGAAATCAAAAGATCGTTTGATTATAATAGAAATAGTTTAATTATTTATTAGATAATGTAGATATTCTATCAAGGGTATGCTACTCATTAAACTTCAGAGCGAAAACAATATATGGACACATTGTAAAAGCTAAGTGTTGAAGATGAAAAAAATATAACACACTGTCGGAACAATACCAAATATTAAAATCGTTGAAAGAAGATTATCATTAAAATGAAGGGTTAGGCTTGTGGTGCTCAACGCCACTTTCAGCAATATTTCAGTTATATCGTGGAGGTCAGTTTTATTGGTGAAGGAAACCGAAGTACCCAGAGAAAACCATCGACCTGTCGCAAGTCACTGACAAACTTTTTCACATAATGTTATATCGAGTACACCTCGCAATGGGAGGAATTTGGTGATAGGCACTGATTGCATACATAGTTATTAATCAAACTACCATATGACCGAGTGATTATCATTTTTCAATAACTGAGCAATTGAAAGGTAATGAAAAATAGCTGACTAGACATGGATATGACAAAGACATATATTAAAAGCATTCATGATCAAAAGACAATTTCCAAAACAACTATGTTTTATAAACAAAAAATAGTCTACAATTTCATGCATATCAATCCGTTGCGAGTTCTAATTTCTGAAACAAGGTGGCATTTTTTCTCTTTCATAAATAACAACCTTCGTTAAGCTATATTCACCAAAAACCTTTATTTGTGCCACGATTTCTACAATTATAAATTCATAAGACTTGAAACACTTTTGTTTTAGAAAACTATGTCTTAGCTATACCTTGTGTCACTGGGTTCAATATTTGTTGAAACTGCAGGGAATGATATGTGTCAAACTAAAGTGCATATGAGAGATCATTCATTGTCACAAAACTTAAATTCATCAGTGCCATATCCTTCATTTGAATCATTTTGAATTTACGGGTTTTATTTAAGAAATAATTCTCGGATGTAGGGCTCTATGCTTATTTTAACATGGGTAGGCATTATATTTGTCATTATTTTACACCGAGTGACAGCGAGATGTAAAATCTTGACAAATATAATGCCTACCCATGTTAAAATAAGCATAGAGCCCAGCATCCGAGAATTATTTCGATTCTAACATGGCATTTACGGTAATGTTATGCATTCAAACGTACCTAGACAGAGGGTATTTTTGGGCGCTGTTCCAATGACCTCCCGCCATTATTTATAAGAATATATAATGCTACAGAAACGTTGATAACGATGAAAAATTAGTTTCATCTGATTTAAGAAATAATTATCTCATGTCATGCTTTATGCTCATTTTATGATCATGGTGAATACAAACATAAAAATTCTAGAATTGTTTCTTGACATATAACTTTTTCCGGAAAAAATACTTAAGACAACCATCTATCGACTTTGACTTTTGTAATTTGTCGTCATCCGGTAACGTAGTTGGTGACATTGACGTACAAGCTGGTTACTGATTTATTTTACGATTTTGTGAGCATTTTACTTGTTTAAGTAGCTAAATGCAAAATGCCATCAAATTGGAAAATATCAGTTACTTAATTACATCACCGTCTAGTTATCAATATAGGAAAACTACTGTAAACATGAAGGTTAGTGGATTTTGTTATGCTATGCCTTTCCAGTAGTATATTATTGACTTGGAACCATCCAAAATATAAGTTAGATATTTCCTACTAGAATCGAAATAATTCATGGAAGACATATTACATAACATAGGTAACATTGTTTTCGTTTAATTTAGTCATTACTTTTCTGTAATTCATCGTAGAATGCGAAATGGTCATTCAGGGAGGTAATCGGAACAGCCAAATCCTTCGGTATCCATAAGGCGCATTGATTTACAAAATTATTGTAAATGCCCTATTATAATCGAAATAATTCTCCCATGTCATGTTTTATGCTCATTTTGTATATTTATTATTTTTTTCCTTTAACTTAACACACATGAAGTAAAAATATGCAAAATACGCTGTCGATTAGATATGTCTTCTGCGCATGTGCTTAGGGTGTTCTTTGCTATTTTATATTTAGAGCCCTCTATTGCTTTCAAAGCGAAAGTAGCACGCCATGTTAGAATCACATGTAATAATTGATTTAACATTGAGTTTTTGGGGATTATACCGGAAGTGAAACTTGAGCACATTTGGTCGGATGTTCACGGAATTCTTCTTATCTTAATGTTGACAGTTGGGGTAAAAGAAATACGAAATATTGATAGACGAATGTCGATGTAAGACAACATTGTTTTCATATTTTACTAAACATAAACAGTTTTTAGTGAGAATGTAAACGCAAAATTAACTTGGGGAGTTAAACAATTCAGTGGCAATGGCGACCGTGTAACGTTAAATATAAATAGAGAAAGTCAATGGTGTATTCATGCATTCAAATTGTCAAGGGAGAATATAAAATATGAACCATTTACCTTGTGAGGGAGTATATTATTTAATTTTCAATGCAAAATGGTAAATATTGGAAATATAAAACGTTAAGTACCATATTTTGGACAAATGGATAATGTAACACAGACTATAATGAATATAAATACTGTAAAAACATTAATATTTGCGGTGTTTTGTTTTCGCTATTTTCGAGATCAGTAAATAAGGGTAATAACAAAATTACCGAACTCCGAGGGGAAAGGCAAAACTCATAAATGTACAAACAGACAAAATCAGTCAACAACAGAAAACTGGAAAAAAAACGCAATGGCCCTGACTTGGTACAGACATTTCCAAAGAAACCGCAAAAACCAATATCAGTGAAAAACTCTTAACAAATATGAACCTACTAGAGACTGAAGATCTCAAAAGGTCATGTTCTTACGGCCATTATGCATTTTATTATCAATGTGTTCTTATTTTGCAGTTAAAGAAAACAATTTAATTCAAGATGTACCTCCTCCTCATTGGAATTTTCAATTCTACATATTTACTTTTAATGAAAATATGCTGGCTTATAATAAATTCCTCTGTCAAGACGTCAAATTATATTATATATGCATACTTATCTTGAACTGTCTTTATCTAACGTTAACTATAATCATTATGTTGTTGTCATGACAATGATCTTAATCTTGAAAAAGTATAATTAAATATAGTTTCGAACGTTCTTTATCATTGAAATCTGTTTTGTCTAATGAAATTGATAATGATTCTAATGTTATGAGGATACGTATTTATTGATGAATACAGTGTTTTTGTTGTATCAACATATTTCATGCTGCACCACTAATCAAAGTTATAATACAATAGATTATGTAACAAGGAATTTCATTGGTCAATTGCATATAGCATTATATTAATTTTACGCTTTACCTTGTTGAAAACTGTGTCAGAATATTGATTTGAAGTGACACACATTAAATTTGGTATTCAAATTGTTATTTCAGCTAAATAATATTTTTGAGTTGATATTTTCGGCTATGATTACATAATAGATCATTGTATATTTTATAAAGCATTTGATTTCTAATCGAAAAGGTTTGCAACTACGAATATGCGTCGTCAGATAAACTAAATTTTCCACAGTTAAACCGAAGATTTACGACGGCAACACTTCAAATACATTACAGTTATTCCCTAAATATTTCAGCATTTAGTAACCCAGCAATATTCATATCTAACATCCGGGTCTGTTGTTAGGCACCATGGAACACCAGTTTGTCCATCTGGGTTTCGACAGTAGTTGCTGTTTTGGTCATCTGGATCCAAAATGTACTCATGAATATGAGGGTATTGGCTATTCCAGTTTTGACATGTCCTACCAGAAACAGTGCAAGTCATTTTACCAGTGTATGGGGAGGACGAGTTGTAGCAATCAGCATCTGAAAACAATGATACAAAACATTTATTATTCAACAGCCAGCAAGTATGTTATTCTGCTATAGCAGAAGATAAATGCACTATATATAATACATTTGCTTATTTTATACAATATTATCCGCAATAACGACACTATGGACATACTCATATGCTCTTCCCAATCCTTTCCTCATTAATGGTTTATCATCAGGTTAGTAACACGGCGAGTGTCACTAATTGAACAGATACTGGCATCCCTTCCGGAGCACCTGAGTTCACACCTGTGTGTAGTGGGCTTCGTGTTGTTCATTCTTTATTTGTCTGTGTATTGTTTTGTAGATCATTGTCCTTTTGTCTTTTTTTCTTTTGGCCATGTTACTGTCTGTCCTTCTTCGGCTTCTTAACACCTTCAAACTTTATCTTATTACAAAACAACAGGTATAGCTTTTCAGTATTGTGATACTAGTATATGAATATGGAAATTATGGTTCATATAGTTGTCCGTAATTATTAAAATGCCATACAATTCAAAGTTTCATTTATCAAAAAATCTTACATAAATGATAAACATTTTGATATATGAAACTTTGAAAATATTGGAACGACCATTTGTATGGCATTTTAATAATTAGAGAAAACTAAGTAAAACTCTTTTTTTTTACACAAATTGATCAAAATAATATTTAATCTATGAAAACAAAAAAATATATTCTTAGTTATTCGGCTTTGTTCTAATGCAAAACCTGAATAATAATATGTATTAAATTTTAATAATATCATGTTGATATTACTGTTAAATAATACAATTGTGTTTTTTTCAATGTGTGGCTTTAATATTTACATATCGACACCAAACACAGTTTTTATAGAGATAATTGGCAAAATACCAATTATATTATTTATCCTGCAATGACAGCATTTACCGACCAATATAGCCGGCCCATTATTTTTTTTTATATTGGTCAGTTATAAGTAGAATAAAATTTTATATTTGGCAAACTCATCGGGGCACATTGGGGGATATTGTTTTCAAATACATACACAAAATTATTTCAGATACTTTTATCATCGTCCAGTAAACGTTTATTTACGATTTAAAATTGCAGGATAAATACAATACATGTGCACTGTCGAAGCATATAGGTAAATATGTGTATTCGGCCCGAAACGTGGGAAAAGGCTCGGCGAAGCCTCGCCTTTTCCCCCGTTTCTAAGCCTCATACACATATTGTAATGCCGGCCTCTCCCCTTTTTGTTGTTGATCTATATTTTTGTGTTGTATGACTCTATGGAGTACATGTTTGTGAGACAATCATAATTTAGGATTCTTGTTAGTTGAATTGTGTTGGTTTTTATAAATACTGGTGCCTGTCATATGTTGTTTTGTTGTAGAGAATTGTCCCACTTTTGTGATATTATAGGTTACTGTAATTGTGCCGCCCCGGCTGCCAATGGTAAGAAAGCTACACGATTGGAGTTTGATCAATGCATAGTTGTGAAATGTTGTAGAATGGCTTGGATGAACTGGTCATAAAAGTAACAAACTTGGTCCGGCACTCACGGAGGTGAAAACCGGTTGAAATATTGAATAAAAACCTTTTGTGAGAGATTGTCGGCAATCCGTATGTTACCCCCTGAGTGTAGAAATGTTTGGTGATGTAAATCTTGCGGGTGGATGTCGATGATAAGCTAGAAAACATTTTATTTCAGCTGGAGTTTGTTGTTTACATTTGTCACCGCCGGTGACCACGCCGGTGACAGTTTGTTTCCATATCAAATAAGCCGGTGCTTCTCAAATAAAGTCCGGTTAGCAGTTAAAATATAATCCTACCTGGTTTACGAAGTCAGATTGATATAATTGTTCTAAAATAATTCAATAGAATTGAGCAGTTGGTATGAAATTAAAACGAATGGCTTTATTGTTTATGAACGTCAATTGTTGACAAAATGGCCTACCTAATATATGACGTAGGGGGAAAGTCCCTTTACGTTGTTTCCGTGATGATGATTGGTTGAGAGATGTAACGACGTCAGTCGTTGGTTCAACGTGGGTATAAAGGCTGGAACTCAGCCGAAACAAAAAGATAGATTGTTTATATCTTCAAGGGACGCTTGAAACGTTTAGAAGTTGGATACCGGCAAAAATGTCTGATAGACAGAGTGTATATGATAGAGTACGTAATATGTAATTAATCACCGGATAGGTGACAATGACGGTGGTCTGGTGACATTTACTTGTTTTGTTAGTGGTTGTGGTGCAATTTCTTGGTGTAAATTCTTGGTGCAAATTGTCGGTGTAAATCGTTGGTGAAAATTCTAGGTGTAAATTGTTGGTGCAATCCTGGGTGCAAATTACATAAATGCTGGGACGTATTTAAATTAAAGGCAGGACTTGTAGGGTCATGTCTGTACAGTTGTTTTGTGGAGTGAATAAGTTATTTAATGTTTTGCTACATGTTGTCCCTGTATAATGTCCCGAGTATAAGTTGAACCTTTAAGAATAAAGGTTGTTGAATTGTTTTAACGGATAAGATTATATATAGTAAGACCAACCATGCCCGTGGCCAGTCAGACCAGTGTCGTTCCAGCCATTCTCTCCAGATTATAGTTTACATTATTAATAAAATATTGAATTACTATTGGATTCTTCCCTCTTCTGTGTATCCCTTCCCCTGTAGCGTATTTGGATTGGTGAAGTCATAACTCACCAATCCCGATATCCTATAGGGAAATATTGTGCACTCATTGAGCAACTTCCCGACTTTTAATTTAACGTCGCTTTCTCCGGTGACCGACCCTAGCACCCGAGGGCCGGCGTTGCAATATTACCTGTATGCTTCGACAGTGCACAAGTATTGTATATATCCTGGTATGAATCGTTTATTAAAGAAACGTGATCCATGTTAAGATTCAACAAGGTGACAGTTTAGCTTGTTTCTGAATCCTTTTTGTTCATTGTAATTTGTCATATGACATTGTCAAGATTCGAGGTGAGATGGGGTTATTCGTTTTCTTGATTATGGTGAAATTGTTGACCATCACTGTTAACTTTAATTTCATAATTTATTCAAATTTTAAACAGGTATTTGACATATAGGCATGACAATTTAGACATTTGTCCCAGAGACCTGATCTTGCGCTTATAAAACTTTTGATCACGAATTTCGTATTTGTCCTAACAAAACAACCAATTGGAACACGAATTAGATTGAATATACCCGTGTTTTGAATGAACGATATTTGTCAGTAACAGTGCGAAACTATTACTGGAATGTGTTATGAGTATGAGACCGGTAGTTTGATGCTATAAGGGATATGGAACCTCTTTCTATATCTCATGTTTAACTTGCAGTAAATATTATTATATCTTATAAACATATTTACTATCTAAAAATAATAAGACAATTTGGATGTCTTACAGAAAATTCCCAGACAACGGTGACAATCCGGTGCATAAGACCAAAAAATGCACTACAGAGGGAGACAATAGTCCGGTGTGACAGTTTTAAGCATACCCTTCAAAAGAGTATTTTCGGTAAACTAAAACTATCATTTCCTTCATATGAGATGAACATAAGTTCTCAATTCTCGCGATGTTGTTTTCCCTCAGACTAAAGATTTCCGGTTTACAACTTTCGATCTTCATATCATATGAAGGAAATAACTGTATATTGATAATCTATTATCGCGTGTAATTTTCATTTTTAATCCGCGTATTTGTTTATCAAAACAGAAGGCCAGCACATTTCGCATTGTCTTTAAATACAACTAAACGTTAGAGAAACCCGAAGAGACAATCAAGCTGAGCAGCATTCCGAAAATCACACAGAACGAAGAAAAACAAACAAAATACGAAATGTCCGTGAAGGGTAAGCAGGTCCTATTTCTCCTAAGACACCCGCCGTGATACTCATAGTCAAGTATGGTAAGTGTCATGTCGGTGAAGGGTAAGCAGGTCCTATTTCTCCTAAGACACCCACCGTTATACTCATAGTCAAGTGTGGTGTCATGTCGGTGAAGGGTAAGCAGGTCCTATTTCTCCTAAGACACCTGTCGTGATACTCATAGTCAAGTGTGGTAAATATCACGTCGGTGAAGGGTAAGCAGGTTCTATTTCTCCTAAGACACCCGCCGTGATACTCATAGTCAAGTGTGGTAAATATCACGTCGGTGAAGGAGGAAGATAAAATCTACGTAATAGAGAAAAGATCCATTGTCGTTTGAAAACGGTCAACCACTTCGTGATGACGCCTGTATAATATTGGTAGATATTATTTCAACCTAGGCGCAACATATCCTTGTTTTGAATATTTCTTTTTTCAGAAAATGAGCTCTCTACAAAATTATCACTGTTCTGGAGACAAGCCATACACATTTTAGATTTTTAAAATATTAATCAATGAAACACCTCCAATCTCCTACACTATTAGGGATTTCTAGAAATGTTTTTGCATCTGAAAAACAATTCGAATACATCCAGTCTATTATAAGGTTTGGGAATTTTTGTGTGATTTTGTCTTTAAGTCACCTCCCAATTTACTAAGCTGTTGCGGGGAATTCTAGAAATGGGGATATGGATTATGGTATTGAACGCCACTTTCAACAATATTTCAATTATCTATTGATGAAGAAAACCGGAATACTCGAAAAAAAAAACACCGACCTGCCGCAAGTCACTGGCAAACGTTATCACATAATGTTGTATCTAATACACTTTTGTCTGTGCTGGATTCGAACTCACAACGTTAATGATGATAGGCAGTGCATCTAGAAATGTGCTTATATCTTATAAACTAATGAAACATGTAACGACTTTACACATTCACAGGTTACAGATTCATTGCTATAAATGTAATATAAACGGCTACAAGAAAACAAATCATTTGGAATCATGCAGTTTCTCAACATTTAACTCTATACTTAAAGGGTAATGACATGATCAATTATATATATAGATCTTATTTCTTACCCCCATTTAACCGGATTTCTGGGTTGGTTTTTTTTTATAATTACGACTTTGTATTCGTGCCAATATTGACCTACACAAGAACCATATGTTTCTATTAAGTTTTTTTTATACCGATATTTTGTTGACATTATATTTAACAATGCATTTTTTTTCCAATTTGTGTCTTAAATATTGACATTTGTAATATTACATATCGACATGAAGAGCATTTTATAAGAGTAATTAACAACACACCATTTGTGTATTGTATCTTATATTTATTTTCTGTGAGGTTGTTTTATGTCCTATCCAGTTTACTTAAGCCTAAATAAAAGATAAATTAGAGAAATACCAATTTTGTTGCGCCTAATTCAAATATCAATGTTGATTTGAACACTCCAACATAACATCCTGATCCATTATAAAAAATGATTTCTGCTTGGAATATAAACTTAGATATCTAATTTAGTGCACACGACGACGCGTTTCATGAACAACCTTCATCAGTTACGCTCAATATCGAAATATGGGAAAGCCAAAATAGTTTGAAGGTGTTTGGGAGCAATAAAGACAAAGAGTCTAAACAGGATAGTCAAAATCTGCTAAGGTCACATATGTCTGAGGGATCAATAAAGACAAAGAGTCTAAACAGGATAGTCAAAATCTGCTAAGGTCACATATGTCTGAGGGATCAATAAAGACAAAGGGTCTAAACAGGATAGTCAAAATCAGCTAAGGTCACATATGTCTGAGGGATCAATAAAGACAAAGAGTCTAAACAGGATAGTCAAAATCTGCTAAGGTCACATATGTCTGAGGGATCAATAAAGACAAAGAGTCTAAACAGGATAGTCAAAGTCAGCTAAGGTCACATATGTCTGAGGGAGGAGAACCTAAACAGGATAGTCAAAATCAGCTAAGGTCACATATGTCTGAGGGATCAATAAAGACAAAGGGCCTAAACAGGATAGTCAAAATCAGCTAAGGTCACATATGTCTGAGGGATCAATAAAGACAAAGGGCCTAAACAGGATAGTCAAAATCGGCTAAGGTCACATATGTCTGAGGGATCAATAAAGACAAAGAGTCTAAACAGGATAGTCAAAATCAGCTAAGGTCACATATGTCTGGAAGATTGTTTTAAGAAAAATGCATGTAAATAAAGCGACATCGCTGTACGGCAAATAGAAAGGCATCTATTCCCCGTACAGTAAACAACTATTTGCCGTACAATTTATCCGCTTGATTTACATGAATTTCTCTGTGAAAACAATAGTTTATTTCGAAATACAGTAATGTTCAAGCTTAAATATGATAAAACTTTGTTCTACAAAAACGTCAAATAAATAGTTGAAGGATAAACATGCTTTTTACAACTTTGGACTCGTCACATGCTTCTTTAAACAGGTACCACCCGGTCCGATTCTGACGATTTGAAGAGAGAGAAAGCCAATTACGGATCATAATCAGCCTTAGATAGTAGCTACATTATTAGGAATCAATATCACAAAACTTTACTTGTCAGCAAAACGTAGAATATAATGAAAATAAGAAGAATTTGACCTTACCCGACTTCACGTTTGTTTTTCCACCCGCTTCGAGGGTACCTATATCCGGTGGTGATGCTACACAGTGAGGACGTCATGTTAGAATTTATGATAAATCACGCATATACATTGTACAACTCATTAAACATACAAATTTTAATATTTATTTTCATACACGTTTGTATTACTTTAGATGGCACAAATAATTTTACCTGAACAGGACAATTCCACTGGAGACCATTTCCCATTCTCATAGCGCGATACTGGACAATGTTCCGTTGTATTGGTGACATTGCTGTCTATACATATAAATCTGGTTACTGGAACGTCAGTAAAATGGAATGAATATGTGAAATTCACAGATGGTTTATGTCCATAATGCACATTTGGTTCTAAAAAGAAATATGAAAATAAAATAATCGTCACTGAAGTTAAAGTGTGATTTTAATTAAGCCTATATCATAGTTAGAACGATGTAGTCAAACCTGTATTAAGAGGTCACATTTGAGACAAAGAAAATGTTGTCTTATAAGACAGTTGACTTCTATAAAGAGGTTCAATTCATATGATATTTTCTATGACAGGACAAGAAAAGATGATCTTTAACTACTTGTAGCTGCTTAATAGAGGTTACCGAATGGGCAGGTCTTACCATTTGTTATCAGATGATAGCAATGCCTGTATTGTACTAAATATACTACTTACCTTGATCTTTAACTACTGGTAGCTGGTTAATAGAGGTTACCGAATGGGCAGGTCTTACCATTTGTTATCAGATGATAGCAATGCCTGTATTGTACTAAATCTACTACTTACCTTGAACTTTAACTACTGGTAGCTGCTTAATAGAGGTTACCGAATGGGCAGGTCTTACCATTTGTTATCAGATGATAGCAATTCCTGTATTGTACTAAATCTACACACTTACCTTAATTATTACGAAGCAACAGTAGTAAACATATATTTACTCGGACATGTTATTCAGACTCGATACCAACTACCATTTTCCTCTTTGCGTTTGTATACTTAGAGGATCGAGAAGCAGTAAACATATAATTAGTTTTAACCTGAATATAAATTGAACCCGCGAACTTCGAACTCTGCACTCGACAAGACCACACCAACCATTGGTTCAAGACTTAAGGTTAGGATTATGGTTATTTGTCGTCAATTCTTTCACTTTATCGTGACTACCAGACCGCATGGAGAGGGGAAGGGTTGCACAAATATTAAGCAACGAACTGACTGGTAATCCCCCACCCCTGGCATGAATAGGTGCACCGGAACCTCAATACATCAGTATGGTATACAGTCTTGGATCAGGCACACAAATGTTGAGAGGTTACACCAGTTCATGACATTGTCCCCCACTTCCTCCCCGTGTTGTTACTTGGACCTCGTATGTAATAATTGTTCATGATGGTCAATCTATAGAGTGGCATGATATTAAAATGTCTTTGTACTCGTTATTTACAATGAACTTTATGAAATATTTCACCAATAAAAAAACTGAGAAATTAAATGCTAATGTATGCAAACCTTCACTGTAGCATCTTGGAATTGAACATATATCAAAAAGCATATCAGGATCGTTGGTCATACACCACAAATATGGCATCTCATACGAGTTTCCCGTAACTGGAGATCGACAGTAGTTGTGTAATTCTGATGTTGAATTATCAGGGAAGGTTGCATTTGCCAAAGCAGTTGTTAAGTCATGAGGTGATTTTTTATTCCATTCTTGACATTTTCGATTTGTTAATGTAGTCGATAGGGCAAGTTTGGTTTCACGAGGATCATCAAAGCAATCTGTAATGATAAATATTAAAGCTAAACATTTTCTGCAATTCTGATGCCTTGTTTGAAAAAGATAACCTTGTCATAACGCATTTTAGATGTATTTATACACGTTATTTGTTCATATTGTATATTCTAGTGGTTTACTTGTTCCCAAAATCTTTTAAGTTATTTTGGTTTTCCAATCGTTTGACTATGAGTATATCTGCTGAATGTTACGTATCCAGTGCACTAAATTAGATATCTACTACTTTATACAGTCATGTGTTTACTAGTGAACTAAATTAGATATCTACTACTTTATACAGTCATGCTTTAACTAGTGAACTGAATTAGATATCTACTACTTTATACATGTCATGTTTTTACTAGTGAACTAAATTAGATATCTACTACTTTATACAGTCATGTGTTTACTAGTGAACTAAATTAGATATCTACTACTTTATACATGTCATGTTTTAACTAGTGAACTAAATTAGATATCTACTACTTTATACAGTCATGTTTTTACTAGTGAACTAAATTAGATATCTACTACTTTATACAGTCATGTGTTTACTAGTGAACTAAATTAGATATCTACTACTTTATGCATGTCATGTTTTAACTAGTGAACTAAATTAGATATCTACTACTTTATACAGTCATGTTTTTACTAGTGAACTAATTTAGGTATCTACTACTTTATACAGTCATGTGTTTACTAGTGAACTAAATTATATATCTACTACTTTATACATGTCATGTGTTTACTAGTGAACTAAATTAGATATCTACTACTTTATACATGTCATGTTTTAACTAGTGAATTAAATTAGATATCTACTACTTTATACAGTCATGTGTTTACTAGTGAACTAAATTAGATATCTACTACTTTATACAGTCATGTGTTTACTAGTGCACTCAATTAGATATATACTACTTTATACAGTCATGTGTTTACTAGTGCGCTCAATTAGATATCTACTACTTTATACAGTCATGTGTTTACTAGTGCACTCAATTAGATATCTACTACTTTATACAGTCATGTGTTTACTAGTGAACATGTGATTTCATATTCAACAGCAAAATATAGGTGAAAATGACATCTTTTTAGCTGACGAGAGTCACAGGCTCAAGTGAGTTTTTATTATCCCGATGTCCATCTATCTGTGCGTCCGTCTGTCTGTCCATCCGTTTGTCACAAATGTTTCACATTTTCGACTTCTTCTTTTTACATGCCCAGTCAAGAAACCTTCTTCAAATGGGTTCTGATCAGAGAGAGTAAATTAATAAAAGAAATGCATTATTTATGAGACAGCAACTAAATGTGTATTTTTCATCTATTATGCATGTAATATACATAATTTCTACAACACTTTTTACTTTTAAGATGAATAGTTATATAAAACTAGATGTTGATATTATATACAGTGTGAACATATGGATGTAGTCACCAATACATCATCTAAACATTGTATTTTTACTTACCTGTACATTGAAACGCAATTGAAACCCACATGCCAGTCGGAAGACATTCTATAGATGGGAACGAGGTCCATTCTAGTACACTAGTACGTGATGTTATCAGAGGTAGCGGAACGGTTGAGTTTTCACATGTGTAGAATGTTTCGTTTCCCATTTTGGAACCTTGGTATTGCATCAATGTCCTGGATACCTTCAGGGGATCTCCACATTCGATAGCTTAAAGAAATAAAATGAAATATTTGTCAAATTATCAAATGGATGTCTGCAATTATATTAAGGGTTATTTTGACTTTTTGAAGTGAAACCTTACATTAAATACTGTGGGGGGGGGGGGGTATGTCGCTTGAACTTATCGTTTTCTATGTTTGCAATCCGTCTCTCACAGTCACTAATTAGTACTTGCGGGTATTGACCTAGTTCAATACTAATGACGTAATATGATTGAAAAGGTAAGCACGTGTATATTCTGAATATAAAAACGTTCAGATGTAATATGAATAAAAAGGTAAGCACGTGTATATTCGCTGTCGTCTTTTGTAAATCATTGTTTGTCCTTTTTCTTTTGGTCATATTGTTTTCTCCTTTGGTTTATATCTTCTGATATCCCCTTTGGAACATTCAAAACAAATTTCATAAACATGAAGGATTTATCATTTCAATAAAATAGTCTACTCCATAATATCCCTTCAATTTTTTACCTGTATTTTACCTGTAATGAAGTAAAAAAAAGAGCAAAATACTGCAAATGCAAAAAAAAAAAGTTAATTAAAAAGCGATTTATCATCCATGATTAAAAAGAAATAATAATAACACATTGACAAAAAATCCATTTCAGCTATAAATACTGCAAAAATTAAAATAAATTAATTGCTATACACTAATTAAGAACAGTATTGACAATATATTTTCAGTAACCAAGCAATACATATGAAAACTGTTCAGCAACCAAGCTTTACAACAAGGCCTTCACCAGAGTACGAATGCGGAAAACGAAACCCGTTATATCCAATAGTTGTTGCAGCTTCTATTGTTTCTATAGTAATGTTTATCATATGACTATAAATATTTCTTTCATCTGATTGGCTAAAAACATAAGATTTTTTCTTGATAGAATTTTATGAATACCATTTAAGCCTTCAATTTCCGCAAAAATTAATTTAGATAGTTCCAGAGGAGCGTTGGAACGTAATATAAAAATCTTTCTTGTTACCATTAAACTTTACAGCAACAAAAAACACATTGTAGTAGTATTAAATGTCAATTTAAAAATAAAAAGCATGATCCAGAGGACATTAATAACAGTTTCATATAATAAAACAATTACTGACTGTTATTTCAATTAATATAAGGATCTATCGTTCCAAGATGTATAATATTTACCGCGGCTTCGGCCTCGGTAAATATCATAAATCTTGGAAAGATAGATCATTATATTAACCTCAACAAATGTCAATAATTGTATAATATAACTTGTACAATAATTGTGTTATAATGTATGAAATATGAAAAAAAAAAATTGTTTGTGAACGAGTTTGCCTAATTTTCCTATTAGATTTGATATAATTCATTGTGTTTAACGCCACTTTCAGCAATATTTCAGCTATATCATGGCGACCAGTTTTAGTAGTGGAAGAAGCCGGAGTACCCGGAGAGAACCACCGACCATGGGCAAGCAACTAGTAAACTTTATCACTTGCGATTGCGAGTCGAGTGCACCCTTTTTGTAATTTACAAAGTCGGGCGCGAACCCACGCCGTATTGGTGATAGGCTTGTATGAGTTGTTATGTAATCCAACTACCTAACTCAATGAGTCACCCGGGCCCTTTTTCGTATTAGAACATTGGTCAAATTCTTAAGCTTGTTCATAAAAAGAACTGCAAAAACATCGGCCTGTAACTGATATTAGAGAACGCATTTACATTAGCATTTCTAGGGGGTATTATTGTACTGATGTAAACAATTGACGAAAGAATCATAAATGTTGTAATCACTTTGATTAATATAATGTAGTTATTTCAGGGAGATTCCCTATGTATATTGAAAGATATTGTAGAATTCTCAGATATTGGTTTAAATTGCTTTGTACTGATAACAGTATTTTAAAATGTGTGTATGCAGATATGTTTGAAAGTTCAGTGGTAAAGCCTAATGATAAATTAAACTGGGAATTCTTTTTCTCCCATTATGACGGCGTTTTAACCCCGCTGAACCAGTGGTGGAAAAATCTGTTATCCTCTAGAGGATTAAAATGTCTCGTGCCTTTCCCCGCATTTGACTCGTTTGACTCGTTTGACGGCTTTTGAAATAAAGTTCGTGTTACATAATGGGAGAAACAAATTCTCCTTCAGTTGCCCATGTGGGTTACGATATTTCTCCACACTCGAGAGTTAAATAAAAAATTTTACTATCTAGTGTGGAGAAATATCGTAACCCACGGGCAACTGAAGGAGAATCTATATTTAATTTTTCAAATATTTTTTTTAATTTTTCATTTTATTGATAATGTTTACTTTTCTCTTGTTGGATAAAATCATAATTTATTTATAAAGACATTATTAAAGACAACATATTTTGCTATACATACATAGTGGAAAGCATGTGGTATTTTTATCATCATAAGTGAAACACCTCTCTTCTATAGTACAGTTATGATTTCCACATTGCCCACCATAATCCTGAAAAATAGTCGAAAAAAAAACGGGGGATTAGGGTTAGAGTTCTGGTGTCTAATGTACCTTTCAACAATATTTCAGCTTTATCGTGGCGTTCAGATTTATTGGTGGAGGAAAGCGGAGTATTGGTAGAAAACCACCGACCTTCCGCAAGTAACTGAAAATCTTTATCATATAATGCTGTATCGAGTACACCTCGCCTGAGCGGAATTCGGCCTCACAACATTAGTCAGAAGAAAACGGGGTTTTTGTTCAATGTAAATAATATATTGAAAATTAGATATGTTTAAGAGATTATGTTATTTACCTCATTATGAGAGATTTTGATATATACATTTTTGTATATATAAACAACAGCCAAAACCACTTCTTAACCCTGATAAAACATAATGATATTCAATCTGTCAAATCCCAAACCACCTTAAAATTTTGTTTTCCTTGAAATTAGATACGTTATACACGAAAGATTACATTAGTGCAGCAAGAATTAACATTGAAAAGAAGACTTTATCGATTCTTTTCTGTTTCTTTAACTTGAAAAATCTATATTCCATCTTACAAAATGTTGATATTGTCTCTCTTTAAAGGGATATTAAAGCTCATTTTAGTAATTTTTTGTATCTCATGAAAACTTGCAATTGGTTCAATAAATGATATTTATGAAACATTAACCCGGTTTTTGTCGATGAAACTTTGTAAAAATGACATAATTCGTTGATAATTCTGTCATATCTTGCGGTCTTTGCCTTGAATTGAATTTTTGCTTCCTGGACAAAAATTCATTTCGACCCTCTCAAGTGATATTTGAACGATATTCGGGATCATATGGGCATGCAAAGTATTTTTGGATTGTTTTTACAATTAAATTGAAAAGAAACAACCTTCGTCACAAGTTGAAAAAATATATGTTAAAACGAGCTTTAATATCCCTTTAAAATCACTCTGACTTGCATGATCGCATCATTTCACTAAGAGGGAGGTTTGAGCCGATAAAACTAGTTTGACCCCGCCACCTTTTGCTAAGCCAGGTAAGTGGGCGCCCATGTATCTGTGTGTTAAGGGTAACGATTTGCATCTTTCAACCATTTTCTATTGGATGTTGGAAATGTTCTGACCATGTGGTGTTTGTTTGTTGTTTTTTTTTT
>MJUT01006560.1:95652-106262 GCA_002080005.1 Gigantidas platifrons | reverse complement strand
TATTATTATTATTATTATTATTATTATTATTATCCGAAACTGCCTTCTTCTCTGATAAAAAGCTGAAGTTTGATTTTTATTAAAAGTGATAATAGTAATTGAACAATTAATTATCTGGGCTATAGTAATAAGTAGTGTAATAGAATAACTCATCATAAGTTCATTGGTTTTGTCGGTTTTAAAAGCTCCTTGGAGCTTGTATTTATTGCTATAATCATGTACCGACTTTATAAATAAATATTACTTGACTTGACTTGTTTCATAACAATGGCGACATTCTAGATTATCTTTCCCCCAAAATGATGACACGGTGTTGCGTATTGAGAAACTTACACCCAGATGTCCACGTTTTCATCAGTGTCGTTAATTTTCATTCATTTGTAAAGAAAATAATAACTTTATCAATGTAAACAATAATTAACAAATTCCGTCATTTAATTGTTTGTCTGTCTGTTTACTAGTCTAGATATTCGGAGACATAATGAATACCATTCATCAATCTTGTTTCGACTGCCCTCATGCAATAAAAGAAAAAACATCCACTAATGTTGAGTGAGTAGTGGTCGTGTTAATACTACTGACACAAATGTGGTAGAATTTGATTCTACTGCATGTATGACAGTGTGCTATTTGTAGATTTTCATTTAAAGGGGCATTATCTGCCAAAATCGTAAATTTTTGTTACCCATAAAAACTATCAGATATGATTCAGTCTATGCATAGTGCTAGTCGAGTAAAACTTTTCGAATATAGACACGATAAATTTTCTAATAGAACACAGATGTATTATGGGTTAAAACAGACGAATAAACATGAACAAGGATGCTGTTTGCAAAGTTAGAGGTATGTATCATATGTTTTTATGTCAACTCTAACGACATTTCACTATCTAAGACATTTTAAAGCATTTTCATTATTCAGGAATACTGAATATAAACATTCAGTGCATGTAAACTTGTGAAATACCAAAAATGGTATTTTTCACCATTTTGCACGTTAAGGATGGAGTTAAGTTACATTTTCAGTCCTCTTGTAACCATACAACCTAGAAATTACATTCTGTATTTGTATTTCGAACGAATTAAATCAATAAATAGAAGAAATTCAATTATGCGGCTACTACTTTTCAATATAGCCGCTACGACTTTTGAATATGAATGCTACTTATTTAAAATATAGACAATTACACAAGTGCTACAGTTTTAAAATGTAAACACTTATTTAAATCAATTACGATTGTACTTGATATTGACATCTTTTCTGGTGCACAAGTCAGTAATTTCCTACAAAGGTTTGCATTATAGTTACAAAACAATTTTGTATTCATAAACGGAATAAAGCTTAGCGTCATAGTCCATTTAGATAACTGTGTGTTCGTTAGCGTGGTTATATAAAAACATTTGGATTTACAAAAGAATGAATTATCACTTGATAGGTACTAAAAGTCGAAATAAATGTTGAGCTAAGGGGCAGATACTCCTTGATTTTCAAACAAAAAGAAAAAACACACAAAACGCAACATGATGAAGTAGTATTTTTTTCTAACGATATGCACTTCTAACAATTGTCTTGTTGAAGAACTTCCACAATACATCGGCAAACGAATACCGAAGCAACAAGCCGAAGGGATAATTAAGAAAATCATAGGTCCAAAAACATGGCGATACAGAGATAACACAAAAAGAGACAACAGAAATAACAAGGACAAAACAAATAAACAGAACACCACAAGAAAAAAAGCACTAGCAGTGTGAACCCCCACAAAAATCGGGAGTATCATCGGGTGCTCCGGAAGGGTAAGCGTGATCTGCTCCACGCGTGGCACCCGTCACACTGTAAGTGGAAAGTCCGGTATGGAGTCAAATTCGGTGTGTCAGTCCGGCTCGATTTTCTCTTCCGTACTCCCGTCTACGCCTTCAATTTCCATTGCTGAAAACATTAAATTTTGTTTTATTCATTATAATATTATACATATATGAGACAACGGTATTTTTCTGTTTATTTTTGTCACATGCAGTAACTGTATAATGGCAATAAAGTATTTGAATTTGAATTTGGTATTGTATTTTAGGATTTAAGGTGCATAAAGCTTAATTTTTACTGTTGCAAATTGTGTTTTCGTCGGCGCGCTTTCCGTAAACGTTTATTTGCGACAGTAAAATCTTATATTATCCCCGAAAATCCTTAAATACATTATGGTTATCTCAATTTTAAAGCAATTTAAAAAATATCGTATATTTACGTAAGTCTGGTATGCAGCTGTGTCTCGTCGATGCAATTTGTTCCCACCGTAAACCATCGTTCAATAATATTTGCGTTTCGAACATAATTGCATTACAATGTGTGATGATCTCCAAGAGTACCAAGTGTTCATATATGAAAAGAGTGGAATACTTTATAAACATGCAAATAAATTCATGTACACTCGTTACTCACGTCTTCATTCTTTCCATGTATGATAACTTTGTTGATGAAAGATCATCCAAATATGATTTCCTATTTCATTTGTCATAATTGTATTTTAAAAGGTGTTTCAACTTGCGCTTCCAAATAGAAATATTTCAAATAGTCTTGAAATTTTATTCTTTTTCAAACTTCAAATGAAAAAGATTGATAGCATCCTACTAAATTATGTAATAGTAAATAGAATATATTTTGATAACATACAAAAAACTCGTTCATTATATTAATTATATATTTCATGTGCTAATAAAATCCTTGATTTTCTGTTTGTGTTAAGTATCTTTACATTTTTATTGTTTTGTTAAGTTTTTGTAGTTTCTTATGCCTAAATAGCATGCCACAATCACATCTTCTTTGAAGTCCGTAACAATACTTATGTAAGTCCATATTGAAAAGTAAGTAACATATCTATTAGAAAACAGTAGCGTTTCTATTGAAAAGAAGTAGCATTACACAAAACGACTATATTGAAAAGTAGTAGCGTCGAAATTTTCACACATATTCTATAACAGTCTATTATTAATTAATTATGCATTACTGATGTAAAATTCTACATGTAAGATTTAGTTTTACATTCAAATTAACATATAAAATAGTAAAATACTCACTTTGTAGGCTTTAATGTATAATCGTGCTATATTTTCCTACCGACCATTCGAGATTTCCAATATACAGGTAAGTTTACGGTATGTTGATGATGAAATTTAACCAAACAACCGCCGATAGAGATAGTATTAAACCCGGAACGAATATATACCAATTTCAAGTCTGCTTAGATATAATATTTTGGATAAAGGCTGAAAATACATATTTCGTCTGCAATGTTTACAATGTTCTATTAGAAAATTTAGCCCGTTCATATTCGAAAAGTTCTTCTCGGCTAGCACTATGCATAGACTGTGATTGATGCCTTAAAGGAATACTCTAGCCAGTTGAAAAGTCGTTTTAATTCAGTTCATTATAACTTTTTATTCATAAATAACTTATTATTTAAAAAAAAACACCTTTATTAACATTAATATACCCAATTAAAAATGTGAACATTTAAATTTGCCACCAATTTAATTCTCAAAATAACCGACCAGTCAAATCGCACATAGGAATTCGGCCCGGTACTGCCGCATGGAGAATATCGAAGGAGATCCTTCAGATTCCAAATTCTGTGAAGCATTGCTTTAAACTTGCAGATAGGTAAAGATGATGACAAAAAGGAATCGAAATATCAAAAATATATTTATTGGCCTAAAATTGGAAAAAATATGATTTTTTTGCGTAAAATCGTGATTTTTCACACGAAATACCCCAAAAATGTTTGCGATTATTTTAAGTGCGCCCCCTAACTGAGCTTATTTTAATTACAAAACCAATATCTTTTATATTAATTGCTGCATTATTAGTCTTTTTTTATTATTATTCTTGTAGAGCATTATATCTTCATTTATCTTTATCATTGACACCAGATGTAAATATTATGAAAAGATGATGGTCAACAATTCCACAAACATCAACAAAATGAACAATCACCTCTTATATCAACTCGCTGAAAACAAAAACAAAAACCAAGACATATGAGGTTAGAAATCCAGGTCCTGGCTTGGCACATGTACAAAAATGTGGTGGCATTTAAAAAAAAAAAAACAATACACACTAACTATTGATATCTCTGAAAGACGATCAAATTCAGAAACCCGAATCATTGTATGTGTTATAACGGTGCCCTGTAATAAAGAGGGTAGATATCTAGTTTAGTGCGTTACTAGATCACCCTTCATCAGATATGCTGCTCATTATCAAAAGGTTGGAAAGCCATATAATTTTTAAAGCCTAAACAGGATAGCCAAGGTCGGCTGTGGATACCCATGCCTGAGAGAGAATTAACTAAATAGCTTTAACAAATTTTATCAGATATATATTCATAATTAAAAGATTGGAATGTCATATACTCTTAAGTGTGTGTGAACAAGTAAGATAAAGGACTCAAACAGGATAGCCAAAATCTGCTTAATAAACTATGTACCAAAAAAAAATGTACATGTGTTTGGGTTACTGCATGGAGACAAGGGGACAAAAATTGCATTCATATGTTTGTATTGAAAATGTATCTACAAATAATGTCTCGGTCTGTACTGTTGTGTAACGTCTGTGTTTGTTATGTATATATTTTGAAAATGTCTACAAAAAAAAAAAAAAAAAAAAAATCAAATTTGCTTAAGTTACTCATACCTGAGCGAAATTGACTTTAGTTTTGATAAATTTCATTATTTAAGAATTGTAATTTTCAAACTTAAATATATGCAATAGACCACCTAACATTTAGTTCATTTTTACAGAGTTGAAAACGTAAAAAAAAAAATTCAGTAGATTTAAATATATAAAAAAATAAAATCATAACCGAATTTAATGAAACATGTGTATTCTTATACTTACCTGGGGTATGTCTGAAGCCACAACATAGGTTGATGAGTCCATAAGTATTGGAATACCACCATAATTCAGTTCACATCTCAATGTGGCGTGAAGAAAATTGAATGAAAAACATAATTTCATCTGAACACAATTCTCAGCGCATGTGAATAACGATGTAGGTTGAATGCTACGTATAACATGGTCTGGGGCATAAAGCCCATATTGCCGTTTTATTCGAGGGGTAGCAATTATTTCCCCATTACACGATTCTACTAAAAATAATGCGATGTGAAATATATAAGATGACATTATTGCAATATACATGACTGCTAATGGATCCGTTTTGATATAATGATTTGAGTCAGATAATACTGTTTATTTTAAAACGATAAATTATGAATACACATAGCTGTGATACAAATCGAAATATATAATCGGAATGATATTTTTTTTTCTTATTTAACGCGATACAATAATCAATTTCAAATATATTTCATATTACTTTCTCAATATTATGCTTTTTATCTCCTCTAAAAAAAAACTGTTGAAATCATCTACAACTTCTTGGTTTTTTTCCTTTTTATGTTACTGATCTTTCATTGAAGCGAGGATATGCAATATTTTCAATTTCCTTTTCCTATATATAACCGTCGGTATACACCAAACTCTTCACGAACCATCACATCTTAACAAAATAATTCATTTAAACTTGGATACTAATGAATGGTTTTATTAATTACTTTTCTAATTAAATGAGAATTAATCTTCCGTGTTACGTATCAAACGGACATTTTATAATTATTCATTTTTTCCCCCATTTCATAATCTGGGCTAATAGTTTTCTTCTTACACCGTCATTGTGCATTTATAAAAAGAAAAAAAAGACAAACAGTATTTGAAATTGTGTTGCCGTGTATCAATGTAATTCATGTACGTTAATATATTTGCGCTGTTCGTTCTTGGCCTATTTGCTAAATATTATACTTTACGTTTTTATTTTCCCTATTTGTCTTTGTTAGCGCAGCCGGTCCATATAGCGTTATATGGACCGGCAGTGGACTGCCTCGTTTTCGAGTCTTTAATTCGGGAGATAATTGGGCTTGTTTTTGGACGCGAAGTATAATATAACAAATAGTTCATGGCACTTCGGGCCATATGGCAGTTTATGGACCGGTCTGTCACCCACAAAATACTATATGGACCTCAGCTTCGCCTCGATCCATATAATATTTTGTGGGTGACATCCCGGTCCATAAACTGCCATATGGCCCTCAGTACCGTGAACTATTTGTTAAATGTTTACCTTTAAATATACATGTAGTATGTACATACATATATATAATATATATATATTTTTTTTAATGTTTAATGTTTGTTATTTTGTATTGTGTTTGATGACAATCCAGATTTTGGATTTTAAATCAATAAAATCTTTGACTTTGACTTTGACTCTATATAGCGGAAGCTGGAATTAAAGGTCTAATTTTCTATCTTTATTATTGAGAACACCTTGCAGGAAATCTGCCTCATAAGCGTATAGAAACAAATCGGCGGGTAGTGTAGCACAATTCGTATCCATTGGAATACCAATCGTTAGTTGATTCATCCGTCCACCAAACAGGACAAATATGTTGTCGATAAAAACAATCTAACATTTTAATGATCTTCTCTTGTTTATATTTATTATTAGATTTTGAATGGCTTTTGACAAAGAAAACATTGTCTATACCAATTACAAGATACTGATACATTTGTTCTCTGTTCTTCTTTGAGAACCAACGCTGAATCAATTCTTTAATTCTAGATTTTAGTAGCGTATGTAGAATGGTAAGGTAGAGCAATGAAATGTTTTAATGCTGTTACAAACATACTGAGATCTAGAACTTAAAGTCTCCAGCAAGTGTTGTGTGTTTTTAATATTCACATTTGATAAATGCCACTTCTAGAAAGGCATGTATCATGATATTTCTGGAGACCCATTTTGACAGTAGAAATATCGTTGAACACTTGGCAGCCCCAGCGATATAACGTTGTTTGTATGAACACTTGTGTAATTTTGATATCCAATACAGTAAGGGGAGGTAACAATCCTCATCTTTCATGGAAAATACCAAAAGAAGTCAAGATCGACATATGATTATCAATGAATTTCTCTTTTGATAGCGTATTAGCTGCATATGTAGGATTACCTTGTGAGCTATCCAAGCCTAATTATATCCTTAATCAGTCAATGTAGTGCTTTTAGTAGATCAAATCGATGGTGTTAGGGGTCCTATCTGCAGGAACTACAACATATTTGTCGTAAATAATGAACAGGGTTTCTGTGATATCAGGATATTTGAATACAGATGTTACTTTTGTGCTCGTTGACCTTTTGAGGTTTCTGATTCGAATTTGAATCCATGACCTAACAGCTTTAACTCATTCTGAAAGCGTATCAAACTCCTCTTTTTCTCGTTTTTCATCCATTTTATGGCATAGTCCACCACAGAGTACATTAGAAGTTTGAGGTTGTATTTCCATTTTATGGACTGTGGCTCTCTATATTTTGGACTTTTAACAAGGATTTTACGGAGATACCCATTGTCAATGATGCTCAAATCCCTCGTAATGACATGACCAGCGGGACTCTATTTGAATGGAGAATTGTGACAAGAATAATCAGGAGGTATAGCTTTGAGGACATCAATCCTGAACTACTGCAATAGACGTATATAATTAAAGATTTCGGGTGCAATCGATAAAGTATAATAATATGAAATGATAGGAACAGATTGATCTTTGAAAGAAACATTACACAGAAAACTAAAAGTCGAGCAACACGAAACCCACTAAAATCCGGGGGTGACCTCCAATGCTCATGAAGGAGAAGCAGTTCCTGTTCCATTAGTGGCGTCCGTCGTGTGATAAGTCATGTTTGTGATTACTTGTAATTAAATGTGTGAGGATCAGGATAACATCGTTTTTTAAATAAATATTTTAACAATACAAAAGATGGCATAAATAGACCTTAGTCCATTGCAAGTTTCAAAACAGCTGTGTTTCCACCATGCCACGATGATCACACAAGTATCGTACATAATATAAATATATATAATGACTCTTGACAATAAACTATTTTTGTTTTTAATCATCATCGGCTGTCGATTACAAGGGGTGCATTTTTTTTTTCTAACCAAAGTTTGGCAAACGTTGTGTGTCGTTTGCTAAACGCTGCAAAAGTAGAAACAAATACATCGTTTAATCAGAGTTTACTGACCCTGTTTGACCTGATAATATGTATACACATGTTGTTGGTAAATAAACTCATATCTTCTTTTGTTAGATTCCATCTTTGTTTTGGCGGGAAAATTCCACGTGTCTATAATTGATACAGCGTTGTGATTAGAAACAAATGCAACAAACGATAAACGACAAACTGTAGACGCACATTTAGCTATTGCATAGTATGTCAAAGTTTGTGCAAACTTTACAAACGTATGTTAAAAAAAAAATGCTCTCAACGCGTACGCGCGTAGTCGTTTGTATCGTTTGTGTTAGAAAAAAATGCACCCAAGATAAGAAGCAAACTGTCGAGTGTCAGTAGTATCATTATATAATATGTAAATATTTATCAACAAAGTATAACATGAATAATTGATGGATTACTACAAAGGGTGATACAAGTATTTCAATTTTGTCATATGTTAAGCTCAGAAGAACTTACGACTATGTGAATTTTTTATATATTTTCTGACAATAAAAAAAAACCTAGCGAACTGACCGTCTGTAATTATCAATCACACACACACCCTAGGTGAACATTTTTGGACACTGTAACTATCTAAAAATAAATGAGAATCAAAAAGATGTAAGAGTTGGAATCCCGCTCAGGCGATGTGTACTCGAGACAATATTATGAGTGACTTGCGTCAGGTTGGTTTGTTTCCTCCGCTAATAAAACTGACTACCACGATATAATTGAAATATTGTTGAAACTATCGTTAGACACAATTATAGCCATAACCCTAATCCTGTTTATTGTTAACCTGTTATTAATATACGGACCGGAAAATTGTAATGAGAGTGAAAACGATAGGTTTACATCCCCTCTGAAATTATGTGTAACAGATTGTAATTTTCAAGAAAGAAAACCTATTTTCAATGCAACGATAAATCTTTTTATTCGTTCCGATGTTTATATATATTGGTCTACCATGTATCACTGTTCATGCCCCCGAGGTTTTGCTTGATACAATTGAAAGTGATAATACAATGACTTATTAGGGACATGGTGTGTTACTCTATTCACGAGTAAGAAAAAAAATCAAGATTTCTAATTTGTCGAAACAGCTATGTTCTGAAGAAATGCATGGACTGTTAAGACGGGAGTCATGTGATGTAGTAGATTTGTGGTTCTATGTTTCTATTAATTATTTTGTTACAAAAATCAATACATCATCGGAATATTTTCAGAAATATAAGGTTGTTTAATGTTCTAATATGTCTTTAAGACATTGCATATGCAATCAGGATTTGCACAGTACTGATATCTTTCTTAATTCAAGGTGCTAACTTCAAACGGAGAAAAGAAACGGTATATTTTAGAATAGTTTAGCTTTTTGCATTGAATTTCAGTATCAATAAAATAAATAATTATTTTTTCCTAGAAAATCTAGACTGCAGATGTTTTTATACATTTTCTAGGAATTAATATTTTATTTTCAGTCACCGCCTCTTCATTGATGCAAGATGGTTGGTCTGTTCTCCCGAGTGCGGGGAGGTCCTGGTCAGATTCAACTGAAAACAATAATATTCGTTTCTTCTCCAATATTAGGGAGAATAACGGTTTGAGCAGAAACTGCTAACCCTTCCGAAGCACCTGAGCTCACCCCCGGTTTTTATTAGTGTTCCTGTTACTCGATCTTTAGTTTTATGTGTATTGTTTTGTAGATCGTTGTTTGTTCTTTTATCATTTTTCTTATTGCCATTGTGTTGTCTTTCCTTCTTCGATTTACGTATTTTGATTACACTTTGGTATCTCCAAACTCGACCTCTATATCAGGGTAATGTGTCAAAGTGGAGTGGCATGTCTAAATGCGGACTCTTGTTTTAGTTAAGAAGCATTATATATGTGTGTGTGTCAAAGCAAGCACCAACAGTTTCTCATTAAAAGATAAATAATAAACGCATTACACGACAGTTACACACATCAACTTCATAGAAACCCCAACGTATAACAAACACATAAGTTTGTTGCTAATGAGATAGATATGTGAAATTACACAATTGACAGAACATTTAATAAGTACAAATATATTAGATAGACATAACTAGCGTGACGAAATGCTACGATGTTTCAAAGATGCAAAAATATTCCATGTCTTTGTAATGCTTCCTATAAAACGACAGCAGTTCGATAATCCAGTCAGACAAAATACAATCCACATCGAAAGATAAAAACAAAACAACAGACTTTGGATAAACTCCCGAAAAAGCCTGCAACAAGAAGAGGTACTACACAGAATAGTTTAAAGATACATGAAAACGTAAATAGACGGACATACAATACAATGACTAAAAAGATATAAATAGAAGGTCAGGCAATACAATGACTAAAAAGATATAAATAGAAGGACAGGCAATACAATGACTAAAAAGATATAAATAGGACAGGCAATACAATGGCTAAAAAGATATAAATAGAAGGACAGGCAATACAATGGCTAAAAAGATATAAATAGAAGGACAGGCAATACAAT
>MJUT01006560.1:82348-95528 GCA_002080005.1 Gigantidas platifrons | reverse complement strand
TAGAAGGACAGGCAATACAATGGCTAAAAATATATAAATAGAAGGACAGGCAATAAAATGGCTAAAAAGATATAAATAGGACAGGCATTACAATGGCTAAAAAGACATAAATAGGACAGACAAAGCAATGGCTAAAAAGATATAAATAGAAGGACAGGCAATACAATGGCTAAAAATATATAAATAGAAGGACAGGCAATACAATGGCTAAAAATATATAAATAGAAGGACAGGCAATAAAATGGCTAAAAAGATATAAATAGGACAGACAATACAATGGCTAAAAAGATATAAATAGAAGGACAGGCAATACAATGGCTAAAAAGATATAAATAGAAGGACAGGCAATACAATGGCTAAAAGATATAAATAGGACAGACAAAGCAATGGCTAAAAAGATATAAATAGAAGGACAGGCAATACAATGGCTAAAAATATATAAATAGAAGGACAGGCAATAAAATGGCTAAAAAGATATAAATAGGACAGGCAATACAATGGCTAAAAAGATATAAATAGGACAGACAATACAATGGCTAAAAAGATATAAATAGAAGGACAGACAATACAATGGCTAAAAGGATATAATTAGAAAGACCGGCAATACAATGGCTAAAAAGATATAAATAGAAGGACAGGTAATGCAATGATTAAAAAGATATAAATAGAAGGACAGACAATACAATGGCTAAAAAGATATAAATACATGTAGATGGACAGGCAATACAATGACTAAAAAGATATAAATAGAAGGACAGATAATACAATGGCTAAAAAGATATAAATAGAAGGACAGGCAATACAATGGCTGAAAAGATATAAATAGAAGGACAGACAATACAATGGCTAAAAAGATATAATTAGAAGGACAGATAATACAATGGCTAAAAAGATACAATGGTTAAAAAGATAAACATAGAAAACTAAATACTGAGCAACTCGAACCCCACCAAAACAAACAGGGTAGGTTTTATATGTTCCATGGAGTAACCGTCGTGTAGGTTGGACACCAACATATTTGTTAAAAGGAAATGTCAAGAAATACATGTAAATAAAACCACAGACGAGACCTGGTCATTTGAATGCTTATGAAGAAGACATCGTTATCGAAAATATGTCATTTAATTTTCAAGATCTTCAACCAATTATGCTTCCGATATTAACATGACTACTGGTTTTGATGAAAGTAGGTGGTTGTCGTTTTTCAAAACTGGGTACTTGAACGCGGTCAATGGCGTTTCTGCCATGCGTAGCGTGATGAAACTTAATACTGCTCAAATCAATTGTTTTAAAGACAATATTGGACCCTTCTCCTACAAAAGTATCGGGAGTGTGTGTTGGATATATAAGCCATGATCCTATCCCATAATTCATCTGTAAAGTGTTTGTAGATGTATTAGTGAACACGTGGAGGTTGCCATACATGTCATTGTGATATACTCCTTCATATTTGACCAATGATCTTGTCGGATGTATGTTCTTATTAATTGGCTTGTAACTGGAAGTTGATGCACGGTACCAAGGCTCAGGGAATGTACACAACGTTGTTTTATTTAGCCATGGATTTTCTCCAAGAAGAAGGTCACCAATGTAGTTGTGTAACAAGAATCGGTATCTGTATCCGGGGTCGTCTCCATTCATTGTTGTAAATATTCCTATATTCATGTCTGGAATGAGGGTTACCAATGAAGAATAGCCCCATGTAGTACCTGTATGACGGAGTACTTTATAACCTGGAAGAAATATTCACTAACTATTAAGATGATATATTGATCACTCTTTAATTTGTCACCTTATTTTGGGACAAATAATAACAATAATAAAACCAGTGTGTTCTTTTCATGGATACCTCATGCCAGCAATAAGTTCAATCTTTAGTTTTTTGTGTAGTGTTTTGTAGATCATTGCTTGTCCCTTTTCTTTTGTCCATTGTATTGTTTGTCCTTCTTGGATTTACGGCTTCTGGTTACCGCTTTAGTGTCTTCAAACTTCAAAGATTTCTTAAGGTGGTACATAACACTACAGGGAGATAACTCTATTCTAACGGACCGGGATCAGTGAAGTGTTTTAAAAGTTCGCTTCAATTTCAAGCTGTTAGCTGACACAGATGTACAATGTTTACAAAACGGACGCTGTGCTGATAGGACCTGATGATTGTTTTACATTTTTTAGTGTCTCTAATAAATAGTATTTACTGATAATATCTGGTATAAAAAAAATATAACGATGGGTAGAGATAGGTGTCGCCGTGGTTACTTTATGGCAAACAAGACAAAAAACCAACGATCTTCATTTTTCAAAAAAATAAAGTAGTGAACGGAAAACCACATTTTTCTAGACCCAAACTTACATGACCACAACCTCTACACAGAACCATGTACAAATAATCTGCTTGATATTGATTCAGAAATAACAATAGACGAAAATGATATGCATGTCGGCAATGGATGGAACGAGGGTAGACGCGTTGTGGAATTAGATGTAATAACAAGGGAGATGTACTGCTGCCAGTGTAACTTGTCTTTACATTTATCCAATACAGTTGGTGAGAGGTAAAAAAAAGGTCATCAACTACAATACAATTCAGATTTGATTTCACAGATTTTTTATACAAAAATATAATAATCTCAGTGTCTATATTTTACCCCAAATACTAAGGTTCCAAAAAGGAAGGGGCATTTTACGCTATCATGTACCTTAGCCCAGAGTTCTATGGTACTGTGGTAGTTATAGCTTTTGCTTAATTAAACACAAACTTGTATGTAGGAAGAGAGGGAAAAAATTATCAGATGAGCTCCCCAAAAAATAGAATGCAAATCTGTTCAATGTATTTTTAAGAATCAAAGGAAGATTACTTTGGTACCGTGGTAGTCACTTGTTTTTCCAGTACATTCTATTATTACTTTCAACTTCACTCATTACATGTAATATAATGGAATAAGTTACTATTCATTTAAGATGGCCACATTATTAGGAGATAAAGATAGAGTTATTCAGCTGTAAAATGCACTCATATGGACTTAAAATGGTGGGTTTTTTTTGGAAAACAGGGAGGGGGGGTTATCAAAGTTTGTCGGTTGTCCTTTTGGTCGGTTGAAAAATACTAAAACTTAGATAGTGGTTGGTCTTCAAATTACGTAAGGATTTTAGAATAAAATGAACGACACATTTTTTAGATATCATTGTTTTCCTTAAAAAAAAACAAACAAAAAACGGTTTTTATGACTTTTTTTCTGGGGGGGGCATTTCTTGACCTAAATGACTGTCTTGCTTTTCCTAAATTGGACAGTATGACACATGTAAGTATGGAAATTATTAAATTAAATGTAATATAATGGAATCAGTTAATGTTCATATAAGATAGTCACATTATAAGGAGATAAAGATAGAGTTATTCAGCAAAATGCACTCAATGATGTTTTTTGTAAAAAGGGGGAGGGGTGAAAAAGTTCGTCGGTTCTCTGTTTCGGTTGGTTGAAAAATTCTGAAACTTAAGCAGTGTTACCTATAATTGTTCTTTATATTGTGTGAGTTTTTTTTAGGAAAATTAAACGACACATTTTTTCTATAATTATGACTACTTCAAATAACAAATTTTGCCGTTGTATTTTACGGCATTTCTTGGTAAAATATTCAATTTTTCATCTAAAAAATTTGCTAATTAAAAAAAATATCCATAATTTTCCTGTTAATTAGCTGGAACTGGTATCACACCTTCAAAATAAGCTTAACTATTTAGTAAATTATTTCTTTTACCTCCCAAAAAAGGAAAATCAAGCATTAACTAGCATTCTTGTCATCTACGGCTATACCTTCGATTTAAAGGGGGGAGTTTAAAATGGAAGTGTGTAGAATCCTTTGGTTAAAATCTTTTGCTTTTTTAATATTTGTTAGGTAATATCATAATGCTTCACACACACAAAAGTCTAAAAAATTAAACGACAGGAAAATTCTGGGGTCAGGTGTTGGGTACCACTATAACTTGATAGTGGATTTGAATCACATCATATAATGAAGTCTATCGAAGAATTAATCTGAAACGTCAATAAAGAATAATACTGCTAAGGCGAGCGAAAGCAAAATATCCAGACAATGAGCACTTTGTCTTACATAACTCTGTTCTTGAAGATACATGAACCAATAATACAGTTGAGTAGGTTGAAATTTAATACAGAAGCATTTACAATTCATGATATTTTGTCCTTTTTCGTTTGGTCATTGTGTTGTCTGTCCTTCTTAGATTTACGGCTTCATTTGGCATCTTCAAACTTTTCTTATACAAAATGTATCTGGATAATGATAAATTGAATGGACGTCGATTTGATTGATTAACAACCAATAAACCCGTTCGTATTGCGTATGTTGAAAATTCTAATCGGAAAAATATTATTCCACAGTTTACGGATGTATGAAATTCTTCTTTACGTAATAAATTACTGGATGTATGGGGAATTTTAATGTCTGTTTCAATGAAATGTAACCAAAATCTAATCTCTGACGTAATTTATCCTCATGTTATGGGTTTTCGTACTATTATCGATTTTCCGATCTAGCGATTAACAGTGTTAACCCTTCATTCATATGACGATTGGAATTTTCAAAGAATGGCTAGTTAAATATTTCTTTGTACATAATATTGTTTTAAAAGCCATTCCTGAATTTTAATATATTCTCGATTATCTGGCAACGTCTGCTGTCAGTAAAATGGCGTCATATGTTTTCGTATAAAGTAAAAAAACAGGGCCAATATACGGAATGGAAACGAATTTAAAATCCGGAAATGGCTGGTTTTAAAATTTCATGGTTCTGACCATCTATAAATCATACTGCATCTAAATAAAATAACAGAATGTTTGAAAATGACCACTTTCAAAATTGTGTTCACTTTTGTTGTTTTTTTAGTGCTGAAACCAAAATGCACTGCTGTTGACGTGCATTTCATATAAGAAACCGGAACATTTCAGTCAGCTCTTTTGTTTACAAGTACGATAAGTGACACCATGACAATCACATGACAGGTAGAGCAGATGTCTGAAATGCAGGCGACATAGTTAAATTTATATAGCCTTTCAGGATTTTTTTCCAGCTACTTTATAAATGAAGTAATTTTTTGGCATTACAAAAAGTATGGTTAAGTAGGTAAGTTCACTATTTTTGGTACTTATGACTTTAAAAGCAATCTTAAACATTTTTGACAGACATCACGTTGCAATCCTGTTTACTATCTAGAAATAGAAACCGGAAGATAGGTAAAAAATAACACGTGGGCTGTGTAAATCAAAATAAAATGGATGATACGAAAACATATACCATGACAATAAATGAGATTTGTTAATTTATTGATTATTGTATTAAAATGCAAACTGAAAACGATTACTTGCACAGTGTTTTTAACATATAAACACATTTATATCCTCTGTTATGTTGTTTCACTTAAGATCGAGCAACACGAACCCCACTAAAAACCAGGGCTGAACTCGTGTGCTCCGGAAGGGTACAAATGTAAGCAGTTCCATGGAAATGTATGTCGTATGTCAATCATGATATACAATCAGCTAGCTAATTAAAATTGCTGGAAATGAGTTCAATTTCACCTCTTTGTGTTGAAGACGAAGAGACCAAAATATTTAATTTGAGTTGCGAGAGTTATATACTGAATACTAGCATAGATCCACCATTTCACGTATAAATGGTGGAGATAACAAGATTCGACAAAATTTTCACACGACGGGTGCCGCTAATGGAGCGAAACTATATAGCATTTTGGGGCACTTGAGTATACTTTTTGTGGGGTTCGTGTTGCTCAATCTTTAGTTTTCTGTTCAGTATTTTGAGGATCATTGTTTGTATTTTGTCCATTTCTATTGGTCATTTCATGGCCTGTCATTTAATTCACGGCTTTCGATTACCCCTTTAGTAAATTCAAACTTGTCTTAATGATTTTACCCAAAAAGACAGCTTCTGAATCATGTATGTCCATGTATAACAATTTAAAACCGCGATGATGGTGATAACTGAAATTACAAAAGAGCAACAGAACCCAGAACACCCTGTCCGTGTCCAACTTCAAAACATCTACGAGTATGAAAACCTAATAGACACATATAATACACCTTCAAGAATCACTAATTAGGTTGAATAAACAGATCAACCGAAAGGGGCAATAAAATATGGACAATCCAGAGCAACTGGCAACACAGGTCACACAAGACGAAGAACAACAAAACAAAAAAACAACACAATATGTGTTGGACACCACCATACGCAAAGAAACACAAATAACGTAAATAAGACATGAGTCCTCCTACAAACAACTGGAGGTAAAGACGAACCGAACATCGTTTTTTATGCGGACACCTCTTTTGTTCTTGAAGCAATATAGATAGTTTACCTCTATATACACCATTCTTCCATCCTAGAGCGTAATTCTCCTCCAATGAAGATACAGGAACTTGTGGCCTTGAAAAATATTGTTCTACCTTGGGAGCGCTTATTGTGTTTCTACGTTTGTACAACGTTGCAATATCATCCTCCATTATAATTTGTTGTCCGGCCTGATTACGACCTTTATTTAAGTTGAATAGCATCCACTTTGATATATCCACAGCGTTACTCATACAGTTGGTCGATCCACCCATTTGTCCCCATCGTCTACAATATGTATGTTAATATTTTCATTAATTTATAGAATTATTATCAGATGATATTTTCTAGGAAGATGATTATGTCGTAGTGTTTTATGGTCAAATATACAAAATGCACGATAAAACAAAAAAACCAACAGATCATCCGCGACATGGTTATGCCTGTCCAAAGCCAGGACGTGGATTTTGCAACGCCATGTGTTTATGTTCAATGGTTTGAAATGATATGTCGTTGTTCGTGTTGTTGATGTTTCTTGGAATTGTTCACCATCACATTTTTCATAATTCGCATTTCACAGCTATTTGAAGGAAACACCTAACATCGGCAAGGAAAGACATAAAAATGTATTTTTTTCTGTAACATTACAACAGTAGAAACTGGTGTTTAGTTTTGCAGCATGACAACTGTAGAAACTGGTGTTTTGTACCGCAACATTACAACGGTAGAATCTGATATGTGTATTTCAACATTACAACGGTAGAAACTGGTATTATGGACTGCAACATTACAATGGTAGAAACTGGTATTTTGTACTGCAACATTACAGTGGTAGAAGCTGGTATTTTGAACTGAAACATTACAACGGTAGAAAACTGGTATTTTGTACTGCAACATTACAACGGTAGAAAACTGGCATTTTGTACTGCAACATAACAACAGAAACTGGTATTTTGAACTCAAACATTACAACGGTAGAAAACTGGCATTTTGTACTGCAACATTACAACGGTAAAAAACTGGCATGTTTTACTGCAACATCACAACGATAGAAACTGGTATGTGTACTGAAACATTACAACGGTAGAAACTGGTATTTTGTACTGCAACATTACAACGGTAGAAACTGGTATTTTGTACTGCAACATTACAACGGTAGAAAACTGGCATTTTGTACTGAAACATCACAACGATAGAAACTGGTATTTCGAACTGAAAAACAGTACAACGATAGAAAACTGGCATTTTTTACTGCAACATTACTACGGTAGAAAACTGGCATTTTTTACTGCAACATCACAACGATAGAAACTAGTATTTTGTACTAAACCATTACAACGGTAGAAACTGACGTTTGGTGCTGCAACATTACAATGGAAGAAACTGGTATTTTGAACTGAAACATTACAACGATAAAAACTAGTATTTTGTAACATTACAACGGTAGAAGCTGGCGTTTGGTATTGCAATATTACAACAGTAGAAACTGGTATTTTTTTACTGCAATATTTTCTCTGTCACGTTAAAATTACGTAATCTTTATAGCGCGTCTACTAAAGATGAACTGAGCAAAGTATTAGAGCAATGATCTTATATACATGTACCTATTTAATGCGAAATTCACTGGTACCGGGTTTCCTGTTGCGTCGTCAGTTGTATACGCCTTGGCAACATCTCCTGACAAATCAACTCTAGTCATAAATGAGGATGTTGTCATACCAAGTGGTTGGTACAATTCTTCAGAAATCAGATCCTCCCAGGATTTTCCACCAAGTTTTTCAGCAACTACACTTGCCAGTCCATACATGAAGTTATTGTATAAATATGATTCACGGAACGGGTAGACTGCATGAAACATCTGAGCACGTCTGATAAACAATAAAATGGAAGGAATCAATTAAAAAACAAACAAAAAATCAAATACGACACTGTCGGAACAGTTCCAAAATTCTATTGAGATATTGATACCCCTTAAAAGGTTCATAGTAACACAAGTACAGTGCCCCTGAATCGAACCGCAATACAAAAGAACAGCTTTAGCGATGTAAAATATATATTTATATCTACATGTAACATCGATGTAGTGATATACTATATTATAAACATACTCTCTTTAGTTGAGGGTGTTACGGTAGATTACCACAAGAAGAAAAAATATCACCAGAGACGAAGTCGAGTGTGGTAATCTACCGTAACACCCTCAACTAAAGGCAGTATGTTTTATATTATACTGAATGCCCTTCGGAGGGTGGTATTGCGGGATGTGTTATATCCTTGCAATACCACCCTCTGCTGTGGTGGGCGGGGTTAAGAAAAGTTAGAGAAAAATACCACATCTACATTTACCACTGAAATTGCCGAATTATCAAAGAAATTTGCAAAAGTATAATATATCGTTTTAACGATATACTATATATAGTTTTGACAACATACTATGAACTTAACGATATATTTTTTTATCGCTATTACACAATAGTATGTCTATTTTTAGTCATTCGGACATCTTTGTTGGTGGACGAAGTAACAGCGGGGTAATTGTGAGGGACTGATCAGAAACATCCAGTAGATCTCAGGATTAAATCATGTCAATTTCAAATAAATTCATCTCGGTATGGAGAAAAAAGTTCAAATGGTAATCATAGCGACTTGAAAACATCTTATCGCATGACAATACGAGCATACGATACACATATCTAACACATGTACGAACTTTCTGGAGTTAGATATAATCTGTCTAGGTGGTTTTGCTTCGTTAATATTGCCATACTGTTGGAACTCTAATTATCAAAAGGGAGGGGGTTGATGCAATAATCCAATTTACCACCATGTCATGCTTTTAAGTCTGTCTCAAACCTATCAGTTTGTGTTTCTGCTTTTAGAGTTTAGGTGATTGATCCCTTATCATTGTTCATGTGTTCTTTTCAAACTTTAAGTTCCAACTCATCTGAACTAAGTCATTCAATGCACAGGAGATGTGTTGTTGTAATCATTCCCAATGGAGGACATTAACGATACTAACTTTCGTTCCTCATTTCTTCTAAGGTTTAGGTTTGGTTTAGCATTTATGGTGTTTAACGCCACTTTCAACAATATTTCACTTATATCGTGGAGGTCAGTTTTATTGTTGGAGGAATCCGGAGTATCCGGTAAAAACCACCGATCTGCCGCAAGTCACTGACAAATTTTATCATATAATATTGTATCGAGTACACCTCGCCATGAACGAAGTTCGAACTCACAACTTTAGTGGTGATAGGTACTGATTGCATAGTTAGTAATCTGTGATGTATTGTCGACCAAATGTCCGGAAAAAACATGTTAGAAACTTGTTATGTTTAAAAATCTGCAATCCTGTTTAGGCCCTATGGTTTACTTGCTCCCAAAACTTTTTAAATTATTTGGTTTCCCAACATTTCGACCTTGAGCGTACCTGATGAAGGTTATTTTATGTGCCGTTTCTTTTGCGGTTCAGTATATTTATAACAAATATATACACGTGAATCCTTTGAATATATCTTTGATATTTTTGTAGACAAACAATAAATAACATTAAGCATAGATACCTTGCAATATCATTTCGTGTGAGCTTAGGATCCAATCTCATCATATTGTTGCCGGGGAAACCCATGGTATGAGAAAGTAAGTCTCGTATATTTCCATTGTCAGTACGTATGTGTGTTGTAAACTGGAAATTTGGTAGAATATCTTTCACATGTGTATATATACTCTGACTGAAAAACACAAATACAAAAATGTACACGTAAATAAAGATAACAATTCGTACTCTTTCCTGTTATTTTAATCGTACCTGAAAACCATGTTTGGTATTATTTCAGCAATAAAATTCATATATTGAGTGCAATTTATTAATCGTACAGAATTAGCGGCTTGGATGTTAGCGTTTATGTCAAATGCAGCGTTCTGATTAGTCGATTTTTTTTAATCAATAGAGACAGATCATTCTGGTACTTGAAAGAATGTATTCGAAGCGTACTTATACTATGCTGTAGATTTACTTGTATACCTAATAAAAATACATTATTGTATGAAGAAGAAAAAACATTAACGCTGAAGTTTTATTTAATTAGGCATGTACAGGCTAGTTTGTTCTTTTCATCTTTATTTTTTTAGTAGACCGTTTGACAATCTGTACCACCGCACGTCACAATGTCTATTTTTCTTAAGATAAATGAATATAAACTTGATTCATTGTTGTTTTTGTATTCTGGTGGTTGCATACCGGGCATAAATATATCATCTGACTTGAATATGTCCATATAACAAATAAATGTAAATCAAAAGCAAAACAACCACGCCATCAGAACATTTCAAAACTTCAATAGGATAATTGTAGAAACATAAACAAAATCGACACACATGCATACAAAAGTTTAATTAAGAAATAAATCTTGGAAGCCAGAATGTGTTTTGAGTTTTAATATGGGTTGGCAGATATTAGTATTTTATCCCGAGCAATGATTTATTTCGATTCTGATATGTCTAAGAGTACAAATACGGTAGTATGCTTTGATTGGAAGAGGGAAATTTATATTTACGCTTGCGGACAATGTCGCACGCAATTTATGCCGCCAAATTCGAGCAGACGATAATTCATCAACATGTACATTTACGATGGGAAAGTCAGTCACATTCATTGGCGCATGTGCTAATGAGATTATACCCAATCGATAAATCACTCGTTTTTTACAAAGCGAAAGAAGGACGTCATGTTAAAATACATTGTCACTCGCTGTCCATTCGCGTGATCTGATCGTTCCCGGTAAGCTGCTGTTATATATAAACTAGTAGTCTCTTGAGAGAATAATACGAGCTGATTTTATTGGACTTTAATTTCAAATCATATTTTTTTTTTCTCTAAACAATGTTAACTTTAAAATTTACAGTCATCTTTCCAATTACGAAATTTCAATAAATGCACGCAGTTCTCGCTATCATATAAATAATCTATCATGTCCCGATTCCTGAACTTCAGACCTTGGAGAAATAGAATTTACTATAAATGCTATCAATTACGAAGACCCTCTGTCTTTTAAGTTCCTGTGATATCATTTCATTTTGTGTTGTTTATTTTGATTACAAGTATTGATAATAATTCGTACTTTGCATTTCTAGACAATAGTTTTACCAGCAGGGTTGCACAAAATGCTTTCGACATTGACGCTATACCAAACAAAGTATGTTCAGTTACAGGGGCTTTAGTCGATACATCACGGAGCCCATATCCCTTGGCCATCAGAACTTTGCCATCTTTCACAACAGCAACAGAGACTCCTGGATTGTGGGTATGGCATTTCAAACCCTGAAAATGTAAACTGGCTAAGAATTATAAAATACATGTTGCATTTTTTTTCGCGATCGCAGAACCCTTTAGCAGAACTTCGAACGCAGATACCTTGCGCAGAACTGTGAACGCAGGACCATTGAGCAGAATTTTGGTCGTCGTTAGCAATAACAAGAGAAGCACATCTGTTGTCATAGAAATAGAGAACCAAATTTAGTACACACGACGCGTATCTGGAATAAACTGGATCGGGGTATGTTCTAAGCCAAAATACTGCATGTAATATAATAAAAAAAAATTGAATGCTGATAATCAAGGATGTTTATAAAGGAGTGATATGATTTAATTTGGCGAAATTGCATAATTGTCACTACATCTGAATAGAATATCTTATTGTTAGCCTATTTAGTCACCTCACATTGGATAATACCATGGCCACTGTTTACCTTTAGGAAAAAAATCACTGTGAAGGTTATCAAATTTTATTAAAACACAGTTTAATCAAATCTATTTTATAAGTAAGATACAGTGTGTGTATGACAAAAGAAGTGGCGTCTTCAATTATACATAGGAGACTTAGTTTTTTCCAGATTCGCATCCAAACGCTGTTGATTCTTCCGCTTGGGAACTCATCCGGAAAATCGAGCTTCAATAGAGGCTATTTCTGTGGTTATCAAAGTACTGTGTATATTGCAAGTCGTCATAAATTATCAAACTTACCTCGTTTATATATTCGTCAATGTTGGCCTCAATGTTATTGATACTATCTACAATGTTACATGTTAATATGACCAACACTACACTAATGGTAAACGTGTTTGTCATGGCGGTGTTACACGATAAAATAACAAAGCAATCTCCCTTTAAAGATAAGAAAGTTTAATTTATAGTTCACACATGTAGGTTTAATATTGTTCCTAGGAGAATTACATGTACACGTAGGGTTAAAAACCAACAGCTGTATTCCATGAATGGGGCACGGTGTAATTTTCCAAATGGCTTTATTCTAAGGTTCTCCACCATTGGGCATAGGTGATCTTAACCTGTTTTTGGCCCTTTGATTGTCATGCTCCCAAAACTGCGTACCTGATAAATGTTATTACAGAAACGCGTCGTGTGCACTAAATTTAATATCTACGTTTTTATTTTTTTTTTATTTTTTTTATATATGAAACGTTTCCAAGATGGTCATAGAGGTCAATAAGAACATTTTTGCTCGATCTTGCAAACCATTTTTCGATATATGTATAGAAACTTCTTGTTAATGAATAACCTTAAATATAGTTACTACTATAACGTGTCTTCTTTTATGTTAGACTCATGGTCAATTAGCTACATATCTCTTGTTTTATGTTAGACTCGTGGTCAATTAGCTACATATCTCTTGTTTTATGTTAGACTCGTGGTCAATTAGCTACATATCTCTTGTTTTATGTTAGACTCATGGTCAATTAGCTACATATCTCTTGTTTTATGTTAGACTCATGGTCAATTAGCTACATATCTCTTGTTTTA
>MJUT01006560.1:18055-37964 GCA_002080005.1 Gigantidas platifrons | reverse complement strand
TAGAGCATCAAAAAGAGAAATGTAAGGTGAGGGGAAACAACATTTTTATTGTTTTATAATTATTTTACACACTAAGACAAGGATTCTTGCTAACGATCATCGGGTCGAGGCTTCCCAAGCGACATATAAATCGGTTTCCGATGATAGGTGCACCACTAGAAGACAGACTACCAGATCCAATCATCCTGCGGGCATTCCCAAACAGTATTGGCAAATTTCAGTTTCTTATCCATTTTTTTAATCACATGATAATGGAACTTTATTCACAACTTCTAAATTCTGAAAATCGGTTTTACGCACAGTATATGCTCCCCCGTGCTGTAGGAAAAAATCACAAATGGTCAATTCGCCGTTTCGGCAGTAGACGATTTTATGAAAGAGGTCTCTCGATGGCAAACCCGCTGGAACACTACACTCCGTGATCAGATGCTTTGATACACATTTGATGCTGTAAATCCTGTTCTCTATCCCTCTATAGATACAATATTGTTCATTTTATTGACAATGCAAGCGGCAAGCGTTCCCGCTGAGAGATCCTTCAGCGTTTTATTTACATTCACCTGGCTATGAATGTTGACTTAGACAATGGTATGAAGGAATTCATGTCTGCTAAGACACGAATGGCAGATATTGGACAATTTTAGCTCAATTTTGTCTACTTAAAGTCATTAAAATAATATCTGATTATGTATTTTTTGATACTCGGAAATGCCCCGGAACGCACTATTTTGGGTATAATCGAAAAACTAAATTTCTTGAGGCAACCCCACAACCCCAAGACCCTACCACCCTTGACGTGCACAATATCAGAACCCAGCTATGTCCCTGGCATGTAAAATCATGCGATAATCTATTTCCTTTTTATTTTATATAACATTCACATTATTAAGTTTTAATTATCACATTTCGTTTATCTCATGTATTTGTAGTGGGCATTAAATTGAATGTGTCATATGTGCCAATCGTCGAGGAAATAACATATACATTTGTATCTCGATTTATAAAAAATGTAGGTAAATACTTTGTGTGTTTTTTATGTTCCATATGAAAGGAGAAAGTTTGTTAATTATCAAATACTTAAGAGCAAGAATCCTCCTCTGAACTTTTGTCATTTGATTCACAGCTATCAGCCTCATTGTCGTCTTTAGAAATATGACTGCTGGTTTTTGTAAAACTTGGTGGTTGTTTTAATTCAAATGAGGTCATTTCAACACGATCTATTATGTATCGACCATTCGTAGCATGATGAAACGCTATTCTATCTTGATACAGTAGTCTGTTTATAATGTTATTTCCCAGTCCTACAAAAATATCGGGAATTTTTGTTGGATATATAAGCCATGATCCGTCTCCATAATTGATCTGTAAAGTGTTAGTAGTTGTGTTGGTGAACACGTGGAGATAACCATACAACTCATTATGATAAACTCCTACATAACTGACCAATGACCTTGTCGGTTTAATATTCTTATCAATTGAATAATTGTTGGTTGGTGGTGGTCGGTACCAAGGCTCGGGGAATGTACACACAGTTGTTTTATTTAGCCATGGTTCTTCTCCAAGAAGAAGATCAGAGATGTAGTTATGGACGACAATACGGAAATTGTACTCATTGTCTGCACCATTCATAGATGTAAAAATTCCTATATTCATGGAGGGTATAAGAGTTATAAATCCAGCATAACCCCATGTTGACCCTGAGTGAAAAAGTATTTTATAACCTGAAAAAAATAATAATAAACTGAACATTAGCTGGATTTTATCCTCCCAAAAGGAAAGACAATAATTAGGATAATAATATAATTAGAATACCTTTTTTTTAATTTTAACAAAATTTAGATAATAATTAAATGAGAAAAAACAAAAATACAACACTGTCGGAATAGTTCCAAAATCGATTTATTTGGGTGTTTTAACGCCATTTTCAACAATATATCAGCTATATCATGGCGACCAGATTTAGTGGTGGAGGAAGCCGGAGAGAACCACCGACCATGGGCAAACAACTGGTAAACTTTATCACTTGAGGATGCGAGTCGAGTGCACCCTTTTTTGTAATTTACAAAGCCGGGCGCGAACCCACGCCGTATTGGTGATAGGCTTGTATGAGTTGTTACATCCAGCGACCTAACTCATTGAGCCACCCAGGCCCCAAAATCGAAAAATCGTTAAAAGAGAGGTTAGATAGATACCCCTAATACACATATACATGACAGTTCATTTTCCTGGATTGGTACAAGCACTTCAATAAAATGGGGCGGGGTTGAATAGTAATCATAGGGTCAAACATGTTTCAAACAAAACAGTAAAACACATAACTGTGTCAAATTAAATGGTTGATGACGTAACAATTCGTTTCACTTTCAACTTTGTCTGGCGTGCTTTGGAGGAAGACGATGACATGAAGTTTATGTTTACATGTGAGTGTGCCACCATTTTCTGTGGACACATAAAACATTGATGTGGAATATGTCCAACGGATATGAATTTGAATACATGTATTTGTACGAGACGATGTCATTGTGGAGATATGCTGTAAAGTAGGTTCACAATTCGTTTGTCCAACAGACATACCATTATTTTGTATCGTGTTCGTATTCACATTCACATTATGAGTGACAGAGTGTATATCAGTAGTGGTTGACAAAATTTGTGACATTTATTCCTTTCTGTTTTCGTTTAGTGTCCTGTATTTGTTCAGTGAACTGGAATGTTTGTATTCTGTGATATGTATTGCATGTTCATCAGGCACAATTTTATCCTTTCAAGTTTTTGAAACAGATGCTTGCGTACGCTTGCGTTTCAGTCTTTTAGTTTCATTTTCTGGTATTTTTTCCGATTTTTACTATGTTTTTCAAAATATTGTTCATTTTGTGTTTACCGACCGGTCCCGTAAAAACAATTGTTCATCATTTCTTGGATTTACTTTGTTTGTCACAACTGCAAGATACAAGGGGTAAGTTGATTTGTAAAAACATTCGGACGTCGAACACGATATTCTTTAAACATTTTAACGGGGCAACGAGTTTTATATCCAGGTGTTTCATAAGCACGGCGATGGCTGTCTTGCACACTTTGTGCATCTTCACCCGTTCTTGTGTATGTTTGCTGCCCGCTAAAGTCAACATATTCTAGATTTGAAGTTCTATCTCTTCTAAGTTCTATGTCGCCCCATTTTAACCTTCGTTAAACCTCCCCCGCCACAGATACCAAAATGAAGGGTATTTAAATACAAAGGAGTCTTTTTGCCGAAAAGTCTTTACCAAAAAGTGCGTTAATATCTGTGTCTGTTAACGGTTCAGGACGCTTTTGCAAATTTCCTTTTCCCTTTTTCAAATCCTTTTTTGTTTACATTTTAGGACATCTCTCAAGTCTTGCAAAATTCATAGCCTCTGATAAAGCTAATGCCATAATTAATGTTTACGTTTAAGATGGCGTTCGAAGCTACATAGTATGCCACATAAATATGAGGCTTCGTATTCTTCTCCATTCTTTTGGCGTACTTCAACAAATCATTTACATAGCAAATTATCAAGCTCAGTTGCAGGAGTTGTGTTCATTTCACGGGTATCATTATTAACCTTCAAAAAGAGTGTTAACTAATATGGCTCTAGGTTGTTTTCCTTGTATTAATGTTTTGTCATTGTCAAGAACAAAGTCATTCAAATCATCATCGGTTAATTCAATAAAGCTGGAGCATTTAGTTTAATGTTAGCAATGGCTACCGGTATATTGTCTATAAAATTTGCGGCGTCGTGTTGGAAGATTTACCACAGGAGAGAGAAGAGCAGATGACAAATTTGGATCATTTAATAAAGATTTTATGGTAGTTTAAATTGAGTTTGTAGAAAGTCGAGATTCCGAGGAATTTGCAATAGTGCATGCAGTTGTACTTTCAGAACTATTTGGTAATTACATACAAAGGGAATGTTATCTTGTTCTTGGAAGTCATAAAACTTTTCTTGAAATAGAACATCATCCATTCCGTTCACCAGTTCGTATTTTGCAGACGATAGTAAATAATGGAGTTCTAACGTAAATAAAAAATTACATTCCTTAGACCAAATTCTAAGAAAAGTAGTTCCGCAAAATGCGAAATGTTGGTCAAATAAATTTTAATATTGTTAAGGATTATGGTGTTTTACGCCATTTTCAACAATATTTCAGTTATATCGTGGTAGTCAGTTTTATTGGTGGATGAAACTGGAGTACCCGGGGAAAACCCACGACCACCGCAAATCACTGACAAACTTTTTCACGTAAATATTGCTTCGAGTACATCTCGCCACCAGCGGGATTCGAACTCACAACGTTAGTTGTGAAAGGCATTGACTGCATAATTTTAATAGGTTTTTTATTGTTGCTATAGTAACATTTACGGATACGGTCTATATGTTTTATTATGAAATACATTTAAAATACTACCAAGATACGAATGTATATCGATAAGCGACAATTTACTTCAACAATTGTGCGGAAAAAGCTCGTGTATATTTTTCACCTAAATTAACGGACTACTTTATCCAAGAGAAGAGAAAACGTTTTCTAGTAGGAATTCCTCAAGCAATGCCATCATTGGTGAAGATTGGTCGATTGACTGGTCGTTGTTCTTTAATGTCTAAATTAAGATCAAAAGGTGAATGCTAAAGGAAATCGATGGGCGTCATATGATGACCAAAGTCCTTGTGAGCTAAACAATCTAGACGACTTCAATTATTCCTAGTTTACCTACAAAGACAGCATAATACTATAAATTTCGAATAATCAAACATATTTTGTCTATTTTATTTACTCATTGTAATCACGAGTTGTATTACCTCTGTAAACGCCACACTTCCACGCAAGAGCGTAATTCGTCTCTGATGTAGACACTGGAACATCTGGCTGTGAAAATCGCCTTTCGAGTCTGGACCCAATTATCTCGTGCTTACGTTGATGTAATATTTTGATTTGGCCCTCCGTCAGAATTTGTTGTCCATGCTGATTACGTCCCTTATTTAAATGGAATAGCATCCACTTGGACATGTCTCTAGCGCAACTCATACAATTGACCGATGCGGCCATCGTTCCCCAACGTCTACAATATAATGAAAACTTGAAATACTACACTGTTATAATAGTTCCAAAATCGTACAAAGAGTTAAAATCGATATTCCTAACACACAAATACATTACTGCTCACTTTCCTGGCTTGATACAGACACTTCAATTAAAGTGGCGGGGCTAAACTAGCTTTCTGCGCCAAAATATCCCCTCTTTTTGACATGATTCATTAATAATAATATTTGTTAATTTGTATTCGAATTCAAGATATATTTGTAACAAGAGTAACACGACGGGTTCCACCTGTGGAGCTCCTGTGTTCACTCTCGGTTTTTAGTGAAGTTCGTGTTGCTCGATCTTTATTTTTCGCTGTGGCGTTTTGTAGATCATTGTTTGCCCATTATCTGTTGGCTATTGTATTGTCTGTCATTCGATTTACGGCTTTGGTATTTTCAAACCTGCTATAAAAAAAACATTCGACCAAAACAAAAATGGAGGTTTAAGAAACAGTCTTATCTGTTAGATCGAAACAGCTCGTACTTTGTTCTGTTGAGAAATAAAAACGAATATTAGTTTTAACTTTTTCCAGTATAATGAAAAGGTAGAAATGAAAACCCCTTGATTAAGAAAGGACACAACTAATCTGTAGATTTTAAATACAAGATCTCAGAAAAAAATGAAACTACTGTAGTTGATCAAAGGGAGATTAGTGTGGGAAACAGTTTTAACACAGTCAGTGTTCTTTGTCGATTTTCATAGAGAACAATGCAAAAGTCCACATTTTGTCATGTAGCTTATAATAGATAGTGTAGGAAAATGTTGCCTTGCAACAGGCCACAAACGATCATTATTAATAAACAGCTGGTCATTAGAAGTTGGTCAAGTTCTTTTTTAAGTGCAAGAGTATGTCTAAAGACCTATTGTGCAACTAGTCCTATTTCTGTATTCCGGGCTGTAAAAAGCTTGCAAATTTATTTTTTAAACTGGTTTTCATAGTAAGTACCTTTGCAAATTTACGTTACTGGCTTGAATCATTGTTCCTGTTGTCCGATACGTACCTTTGCAGCACAGGACTGACTGGTACCATTTCATCTGTTGTATAATCAGTGGCATGTCCCGTAGCAACATTGTCTGAGAAATCAACTTTGGTCATAAAGTTTGATCTCGTCATACCAAGCGGTTTATAGATTTCTTCAGAAACCAATTCCTCAAAAGACTTTCCACCAAGTTTTTCTACAACTACAGTCGCCAATCCATACATAAGGCCATTGTATTGATAGGATTGTCGGAACGGTTTGATTGGCTGAAACTTCTTGACACGTCTGATAGAGAAAAAAAAATAAAAAGATAAATTATATGATGACATCAGTGATATGCGTTTACTGTGACATCGGAGGTGTTTATTTCATTAATTAATAGATATAGATGGCTTCCATTTCCATTAACTATATCTTAAATAACAAATCTGTTTTATAAGTACTTCAATCATTACAAATATCAAATATATTTAAATCTACCCAAAGAGGTCTGTCACAATCATCGCTCGAAAACGTTCCCAAACCCCTATAAACATACTACTATACCAAAAATGCTAACATCGACGTTTTACCCACCTCAATTCAAAGTCTTGCATCTCGGTTAATACTCGACAGAAATGTTTAAAATTTTAATGAAACATTTACATGACCCCAAAATGTATTTTTAAGTATTTGAAGCACAATATATGACCGATGTAGTGTAAGTCATCAACTAGAAAACATAATTCTCCCTCTCCAAACGATGATTTTGTCCAGCATATTAAGTTTGATCAAAACGTCATTAGTGCGGATCTTTAGTTTTCTGTGTAGTGTTTTGTAGATTATTGTTTTTCTTTTTGTTCCTTTTCTTTATGGTCATTGTATTGTCTGTCCCTCGATTTACGATTTCTGATTACTATTTTGCCATTCTTCGTAACTTTAACAGCCATTATTGGTACGTCTGTTCGATTACAAATTTAGCATATAAGACTAAGAGTAAGAATTTTATTTTCGAATTATCGGCCCATATGAGCATAACAATCACACATCAAATAAAGTTAATAATGCAATAAACAATAATCAATAATATTAAAGAAAATAAAATATAAGGCAGTACACAGTATTGAAAATTATTCTGATTCAATAATACTGTTACTGAGCTCGGCCCAAATTCCATCCACTGTCTATTGGGAGATAACTTCGGTTGTACAGTGTTGGAATTCCTATCGAGCTTTGCAAATTAAAGAAACATAATGCATATATATGCAGCATAGTTATAAGTCAGAATGACTATATTCTCTTAAAGCAATCGTATATTCGTAAGACAATCTCCCTATACGTCACATACGTGAGTACCCGTAAATCAACCCCATATATGTTTGTACCCTGGTGTATAAATTGTGCATGGGTAGTGAAGTATCCGATAAACAACTTCCCGTTCATTACTTTCCCTTTGCTTTAATAGTCCAGTGTTATTAATTATGCATGGATTTCAATTGATAAATACGAAAGAAAATTCATCTCAAACTCATGTTAATTAAAAGGAAAGGAACAAGACTTTTATTTCTGCTCTTCAACTTGTAGTCATTGTGAGAATTGCAATAATTAGCCTATCACCACTAACGTTATGAGTTCGAATCCCGCTCAGGCGAGGTGTACTAGATACAAAATTATGTGATAAAGTTTGTCAGTGACTTGCAACACCTCGATCGTTTTCTCAGGGTATTCCGGTTTCCTCCGCCAATAAAACTGACCGTCACGACATAACTGAAATATTGTTGAAAGTGGCGTTAAACACCATAAACGCTATCCACTGCAATAATAAGATGTCGCATAGATACGTAAAAAAAAATTATATATGTCTAAATGTCGTTGAAATTGTTGTTTTTTTTGGGTTTTTTTTTAAACAAAATGCAGATCTAAGTTAAATTCAGATTATGAAATATAATTCTAGTGCATTTGTTTATGAAACGCCTTTTCTTAATATATTTAGTTACAAGTACATGTTGTAATTGAAAAATGCTGACTGAAATCAGAAATTACATTCGAATGGACCTAAATTTAATGTATTTGAAGATGGCCTAAATTTGATGTATTTGAAGATTTTCCGGTGCCAAATGCATGGCGATTTGATGGTAAAACAAATATCTGTTTACTGTCTCCACTAACGTGTCGCTAGTTAACTCAATTTGCAACCTTCAAAATCAACAACTGATGCCGTCAAATCGTTTTTATTAAAGTGCCGGTAGCAACCCAGGAAGCTTAGCTGTCATGTGTTTAGTGTTAGAGGTTTCGGTTTTGTCTATTTCTATCATTCATCTATTGGATTTGGAACTGTTCTGACAGTGTGGTATCTTGTTTTTCATTTGTTTATTACTTACCGTATAAGTGTTTTTTTTCGCGGGAGCCAAATTTCGCGATTTTCTTCCAAATTGGTGGATTTTTTTTAGTGGTACTTAATTTTCACGATCTTGAGTTTTAACCAAAATCTAATTTTAGCGGATATTAGAATTACATTATTTTAATTGGTTGACCAACAATTCAAAATAGAAAATGTTTTGAAATAACTGAGTATCGTAATTCATTATGCATAATGCACGGGATTTTGTCCAGATTCTTTATTTTGCATGATAAACGAAAATGTTTACTATTGAGTATTGTCAAATATTTTCGTATTTCTTTACTTGTTTGGGCACAATTCCACAAAATCATTAAATGAATATAATACTTTTTAATTATTCAAAGAATTAAAACTCTCTATTGCAGTTGTGTTTTGAACCAGTAAACGCTTACAGTTGATACGAAAATAATCTAAAAATAAAAGTGTGACTATATCTAACCGTGCGTAAAATAATCAATAATGTTGTCGATAAGATTTAGTGTGTGTATGCTTTTCATAAAGGTGTCATAATTACTTATGTATAATTAGACTGTCAGGCTGTGTTTACACAAGCTTTTAATGATTGAAATAAAAAGATAAGAAGTAATCAAATGAATTTGTCAATTTGTATGTCAAATCTGGAAGTTTGACTATGAGTTCTCAGGTGTGTTAAGTATAATCCGATTAACAATAAATTATCTCATTTATGATTGTATGGCTTGGATGCTATTTCATCACTTAAATAATAAGGTATTGTTTGTTGTTCATTCATGATCATTGTCAACATATTGCAGTGGGCCGGGGTTTCAGAATGTCGTCTTTTGATGGGTAGATATCCTTCCGAAGACAAATGCTAATGGAGCTCCTATTAATATCTGACTGCAGACTATTGGCCACTAAATAAAGTTTATATGTTGAGTTTCCGCTTGTGATTGTTCCTGACTGAGTGCCCAATAAGTCTGCGGACAGTACCTCACGAGTCTCAGATTGTTTGCATGTATATATACCAGAACTATTGAAAGTTAATGATTTATTATACTTAACAATATAAGTTGAATACGATTATAACAATAAGAATATAGTGACAATGTGTTACTATGGCGTCTCTACTCTACAATCGACCAGAAATAAATTAAAGTTAGTATTTTGCTGGCACTCACAGAAGCTCAAAATTGGTATACTCTGGTACAATAAAATATGGGGAAACGGGCGTAATATAAATGTTATATATATATATATATCTATCACATATATCAAATATACTCTTAACTATGTATTCATATCATGTTCAATAAGTGCAAAAATATGAGTGTGTCGACATGTACAGCGTGTCGTGGTTTCGGCCGTAAAAGTGTAGTTTATCTAGACTCAGATAGTTCACCAGTTATAAATAATATACAGTTCTTCAAATGTATCAATATACACTACATTAACTTATTTGTAAACCACAGATATTGCCTTGTGTAGATAAATGTCTTTATTGGCGACACGGTTATAGTGTCCTCACGGCGACACGGTGAACGCAATTTATATATGATTATATATATAGTGTCTTGACGGCGACACGGTGAATACAATATTAATATGTGAATATATATATGGTGTCTTGACGGCGACACGGTGAATACAATTAATATGTTATTATATATAGTGTCTTGACGACGACACGGTGAATACAATTAATACACAGGTATTATTATGGTGTCTTGACAACGACACGATATAACTTCTGTTTCTACTGACAAATAGTCCACAGGTTGGTGGTCCCGATACCAAAGAGGATTGTTGTACAGACAATATTCTTCTTAGAATATGTTTAAACTGCTATATGGAAATGTATCCGGATAAATAGAATACTTTATTCGGTAGTAAAGTCTACGACACGGTGTGTGTCACTCCTGATATAGGATGTAGAAAAGTGTCAAAATTGTATGTAAATGCCGACTCCTATTGACTTTCTATATGGATAAACTGCAGTGTGTGTCCAGTAAAATGCGACAATATGCTAACCTTCAATTTTAACGTACAGCTATTGGATTCCTAATACTGTGTGTCGATATACTGATTTGAGACTCTTTATAAGTATTTGAAAATGGTGCCCACCAAAGACAACACTGAACCCGAGTGTTCTTCACTTCGGAATTTATACCCATACGACACGACACGACACTCTCTTAACATACAAATAACGTGACGTTAAGACACTCTCATGACGTCATTTACGTCTGAACACTTGCAATGATTCCCATGATGCATTGCGTGTAAATATGACAGCAATGGCGTCCATCACTGTACTACGGCAAAGTGTGTCGGATGCTGAAAACGTAAATAGGACTTGTTTAATGTGTGGGGAAATAACATAAAAGCTACTGTGATGTACCAACAAACATAGCGGATAAGGTAATAACTTATTATTATCACCGATAATAGTGTGTACAGTAAATGAGAACATGAAAAGGGGGGAGTGACGACACGGTGAGAAGTTCAAAGGAAAATACATGTTAAACAACATCCCAATTATAAGGATAACTCTCCCTATTTACACAATTATAATACAAATTATTTACATATAACAACAACCAATAATGATATAACCGATCCCTAAACATAGTATGAGAATGAGGATCTAGAAGGGTTACTCTATAATATTTTTTTCACTATGGCCATGACCACTTCAATGACCCCTTCTTTGCCCTCAAACAGAACATATATAGTAGAACTATAATTATATATAAGTCGTCAATGATGAGTTACTAATACTAATAATATTAAACCAAACAGTAGTAGAAAACAAAATGTTGACAGTAATGTACATTTCAGAGAAATCGTTCCGTATTATTTAATTTGGAACTTCAATACATCCTGCATGAAATTATATCACACTCCGAACCAATTGTGCGAGTTACAATCCTTACGTCCTCAGTTTGTGATCCTACCTCTTCAGTTTCCCTTGTTATATTGCACTGTACACTAAAATCATGTTCAGACCTCGTCCCCCACTGAGCACTGAAGTGCTGTTGTTTGTGAATAAGAATTTGTGGTACCCAGTGACTAGTCAGGAAGTATACGGTTCCATCTGGGAGCTCACACCTCTCTGTTTTGATAATCCCTGGATAGCCATAGGGTACATTTGTCACTTCGGACCCTTTATGTCGAGCTTTCTTGCGTAATCGCTTTAGCAACCTCCCTTCCTCTGTGTCTGAATAATTAGATGGGGGTGCCAGTAATACATTCCTTGGATCTTCATCCATTTTGATAGTCGGTAGCTCAAAATGACGGAAGTCATACAGTTTTCCGTACGGCCTTTCGGTAATCGTGATGCGTGGCGGCAAATACGATGGTGTGGAATGATTCCCATCTACAATAACATCATCGTCAGTTTCAACCTTCTGCTCATTCTCTCTGTGAATCTCCGCCACGACCACCACCCTATTTTCTTGCATCTCATCACTGTTCTCGGCATTTTCACATTCCTCTAGATCTTGTTCTACACCCCCATTCTCGAAAACTTCACTTGTTACAAGCGACTCGACAATATTGTCACCCTCATCGAGACTCATTTCTTCTATTTCATTTATTTTCTCTTTTCCTTGAATTCCTTCATTAGATTCATTCATGGCGACACCAGTTACAACTACTACCAAATCATCTAATTTATTTGTATCAGTGGCGGCTTCTTTAACTTTCCGAATACCGTTGAATAACTCTCCTTCCTCTACCGAAATCATCTGTGTATTGAGCATGTCCTCGAATTCGAGGTCAAAGGGTGACGGCTCTAAGTGGTGACAATATTTCTACAGCCTTCTCAACCCTGGGAGAAATGTTCTCCTTTTCAACATTGTTGACTGTCTTTACTACAGATTTTACCTTACTTCCTGTCCTACTTTTCCCTTTCCAAGGTCCTGATGCATCAGTTCCTAGCACCACTGAATCCCTTCTTAGTTTCATTACGGTGATCTTGTCTGAAACTCCTATCCTTTAGAGGTGCTGCTGTTTCAACATGAAACTTATACCAATGCATTGTCTTCTTGTGTTTGACCCTGCGGAATCTTACATTGGTTGATACCTCATACGGACACCAACGGCACCGAATCTTACTCACACTGTGGGCATACCTTATATGCCTTTTTAATACCTCTGAAGTTGGATAAATCCGAAAGCATTCCATACATGTGTGCATCTGCAGAATCGAAATAATTACTGATTATGCCAAAAATCATAGACATACGTTTGGACCAGAGGGGAACATGTACCGAGCAACCAAAGGTGAGTATAGTCTGTCTTCAATCCTGTTTAAAAAAAAAACAATTGCAATGAAGTGAATTATAGCATACTAATTAATTGTAACTAATGGAAGTAATAATTAGATTATGGTTCAAAATATTCTGGTGCTCTTCTTTGTCTGGTACTTCTCCGGTTATCTCGTTCATTATTTTCTTTTTCTTTTTCAAGTTCCGAAGTTGATGGAAGATCTTTTGTTCCTTCTTGGCGCCAATGTTTACACTTCCCAAAGTATGGCTTCAATCTGTCGTGATGTATGATGTTTTCCTTTGACTCTGAAGAACGTTTTATTTTATAGATCAGATCTGTATATACTTCCGCAATATAATATGGTCCCATCCATTGGCACTGAAGTTTTGGACTTCGACCTTTAGTCTTTGTTGGATTGAAAACCCATACCGGATCACCTACTCGATATTGTCGAGCACATATTTTGTGGTCGTATTGTCGTTTTTGTCTGTCACTGGCCTGTTTCGTCTTTTCTCTTGCTATATTGTGAATACTCCATAAAGTTTTAGTTAGATCATAAAGATAACTCTCCTCGCTACCTACTAGGTTACCTTGTTTTTTCTGGATGTGGTCCGTATAGTAGATCAATAGGTAACTCTATCTCTCTGCCAAACATCAACATACTGGGTGAGAAACCTGTTGACTCGTGTACTGATGATCGATAAGCCGTAAAAATCTGAATAAATCCACCATTTCTTTAGAAATGCCTGTACTAAGTCAGGACCATTGCGGTTTACCAATTTCCCGGTTGTTGACTGATTTTGTCTGTTTCTTGATTTATGAGTTTTGAATTTCCCTTTGGAAGATTGCTCTGTGTTCGGTAATTTTGTTATTACCCTTATTTGATCCCAATCGCGCTGGTGATTCGACACAAACTTGCTGAGTACATCTTCCAACGTTCTGTTAAGGCGTTCTACCATTCCATCACTTTGTGGATGCATAGCCGTTGTCCTGGTCTTGTCAATTCCCAAGCGTTTTCCTAGATCTTGAAACAAGTTTGACTCAAACTGTGACCCTTTATCGCTGTGAAGCTGTCATGGGACTCCAAATCGACTAATAAATTGGTTGACAAAAGCTTTTGCTACTTCTTCGGTGCCTTGGTTCGGTAGGGGGTAGGCTTCTGCCCATCTACTGAAGTAATCAGTCAAAACTAACGGGTATCGATTATTGTCAACTGTTTTTGGTAAGGGACCAAGAATGTCGATTGCAAATCGCTCCATTGGTGCACCTACCAAGTACTGTTTCATCGGTCCTCTCGGATGCTTGTTGTGTCCTCTTCGGGCATTACACGCGTCACATTGTCGACACCAATCTGCTACATGTAACTTGTAATTCGCCCAATAAAATCGATGTGCTACTCTGGCAGCAGTGCGGTGCAGTCCAAAGTGCCCCAATACAGGATCATCATGAAGCATTTTTAGTACCTTAGCTTGCCAGCCTGATGGCAAAAGCAGTTGCCAAATTTCTCCTTTCGTTGTCGAAATCCAGATGCGGTACAATACCCCACGCCTCAATTGTATTTTATCCCATTGGGCCCAATATACTTTCAGTGTCTGGCTTTGTGCCGAAATTTGTTCCCACTTTGGTTTCTCTGTGTCTTCATTTTTCATAGCCCAAAGGATTCCTAAGACTTCATCTTTTTGTTGGTGTTCAGAGATTTCTTCTAGACTCCGTTTCTTAATCCAGTTGTGACTTTCTTCGCTTTCTTCTGTGTTTTGTTCTTCTGTGTCCATGATTTCTGGTTCTTTGGTAATCTTATTGATCCTCAAATGTTCTATCTCGTCTTTATTTGTAGCTTGGTTGTCTTTTTCTTCATGACGGCTGCAGTAATTGCAGGGTTCACATGGGCGACGGGATAAACCGTCAGCATTGTTATGTTGTCTACCTGGCCTGTGTTGAATTGTAAAATGATATGAAGCCAAGACCTCTAACCATCTGGCCATCTGTCCTTCTGGGTTTTTGAAGTTCAACAGCCAATTCAGAGCACCGTGGTCTGTGCGAACCAAAAATTGTATTCCATACAAGTAGTGATGGAAATGTTTGATAGATTGGACTATTGCAAGTAACTCACGGCGAGTCACACAATATTGGCGTTCAGGTTTGCTGAGGATCTTACTGTAATATGCCACAACATGCCCCTGGTTGTCATGTATCTGAGACAATACTGCACCCATTCCAAAGCCACTAGCATCCGTGTCTGGATAAAGGTTTTCGTCGTGTCAGGGTAGCATAAAATTGGTGCTGACGTTAAACACTGTTGTAATGTGGTCATGGCGACTTGACACTCTTGAAACCACTTAAAATTGTCTCCTTTTTCAGTCAATTTATACAGAGGCCTCGCGATTTCTGAAAAGTTCTTAATGAAACGTCTGTAATAGGAACATGTTTCTAAGAAAATGCGCACATCACGGACTGATTTCGGTATTGGCCATCTGGTTACTGCTGCAATCTTTTCTGGATCAGTAGAGATACCCTCGCCTGAGATTACATGTCCAAGGAAGTTTACCTTTTCCTGAAATAATGAGCATTTGTTTGGAGATATCTCCAAGTTGTGCTCATTTATTTTTGCAATCACCTGTTCAAGATGCTTAAGATGCTCATCAAATGTCTCTGCGAAATTTATTACATCATCCAAATAAAGCAGGCAAATTTGCCAGTTCAGACCTGCCAGTACACATTCCATTAGTCTTTCAAAACAGGCTCCAGAATTACACAGACCAAATGCCATGACTCGCAACTGATAATGTCCACGACATGTGACAAAAGCAGTCTTCTCTTTGTCACATTCATCCATTTGTACCTGCCAATATCCACTCTGGAGATCCACTGTTGAGAACCATTTAGCGCCCCTCAATGCATCCAAGCAATCATCGATTCGAGGCAGAGGGTATGAATCTTTCTTTTTCACGTTGTTCAACTTTCGAAAGTCGACACAAAATCTTACAGTACCATCTTTCTTTGGCACTAAAACTATGGGCGCTGCCCATGGGCTCTTACTTGGCTCGATACTGTCATTTTCCAGCATCCTTAGAATTTCACTGTCTGCTTCTTGTCGCTTTGCCAACGGAAGTCTCCTGGGATTCCGCTTAATTGGTACTGCATCCCCTGTGTTTATTTTGTGTTTAATCAAATCCGAACATCCTAGATCATTCTTTGACTTTGCAAAGGCGCTACTGTGTCGCTTGAGCAAATCTTTTAACTGAGAACTTTGTTTTCCAGACAAGTTGGTACAGCTTGATTCAAATAAATTGGTTAGATGATTAGGCAGTGTGTCATCATTTCTTCCCAAGTCATGTTCAGTTTCATCTACTTTTCCCATCACGTGAATCCTTCAACTGTTATACCATCGACGTTTAATTTCATAACACTGGAGTATGCCTGACATGTCGCAAGCCTTGTGTTTGCGTAAATTACCATTTCAGTATTCGATGTGTTTACAATTCGTAATGGCAGTGTACAGTTACTCGGGTCCACTAATGCCCTTGCAACTATTAAACCATTTTTATCACCATCAAAACTGGGTTATACAACAGCCTCTGAAAGATGTGTAGAGTCACCTTCTACCGCACCTTCTAGTACTACCTCCGAATAAGCCGGTAAGACGAAATTCTTACGAACTGTAATATTAAATATCGTCGCCATCTGGCTCTCTTTCTTACATATTAACTCAACACCATCAATAATTAATTTGCCTCCCCCCATATCTATCTTACAATCGTGTAAGTGTAGAAAATCATAACCCAGAACAGCAGGAACGTCAATATCTGCTACTATAAAACGTTGTTTGAAACTTTTTCCATTTACTTCAATACAAAAATATGCTTTCCCCATAGTTGTGACCAATTCACCATTAGCCATTTTTAACCGTACTCCACTCCTTAAGAGTGTCGGTCTTTTGTCGGGGGATATCGCAAAATACTTGCGACTATGCAAAACTGTCAGTGTTGACCCCGTATCAACAAGACAATTAATAAAAATACCATTTATATCCATATTTAAATATAGACTATCATGTTTCATTTTAGTCAAATTAACACTTTGAGATGGTCCCTCATATATATTACAAGTTTTAGCCAAAGGAAGGAACTCACCTTCAGCCTCTAATAGTTTCCCGATCCTGAAAACACACTCGACTCTTTAGTGGTTTGTGTGCCTCGTGTTACTCCGTTTGAACGTCCATGTTGCTGTCCTTGTAACGTTTGAAACTTTCTACAGTCCCTCTTAATGTGACCCTTCCGCAAAAATAGCAAGTCAAACTGGGTTTTGGCTTTGCAGATTGTTTCTCGATCCTCGCCAGCCTGTCAATGATACCTGACATATTCTCATCCTCGTCTAGTCCTTCAAATGATTCCGTCTGGCGTCGTAACGCAGTTTGCTTCGAGAATCTTCGTCTATGACCGGTCATAAATGCCTCATATTCCAGTCCGATTCGTCTATAGTCATAGGTTTACCCTGAAATATTGACCATTCTAGATCGGGGTCATTCAGCGAATCCATAAAACAGTCTCGTGATAATTGTTCTCTCACCTCCATTGGAGCAGTAGGGTATGCAAGCCTTGTCCGTCGTTTGATATCTTGTGCTAACTCAGGTAACGACTGTGCCTTACCGCGTGATTTGTTCTTCATCTGAGCCCTGTATAGCTCAGCCTGGTTGCTTGGTTGAAAGCGGGATATCAGTGCAGCTACCAAGTGTGCATAGCTCCTTCTCAAATCCGGTCTTAGGTCACTAAGAACTGCCTGTGTCGATCCCCTGAGGCTTGTCGCTAATTCCACAGCTTTTGTAATATCGTCCCAACCATTAATTTCACAAACCATTTCGAAATGAACCAAAAAATCTTGCCAGCTGCTAATGCCATCATAATTTGCGGCCTTCTCATTCCTAAAATGGTGTCCATTTCCCGGTCTCTCATTTGCCGATATCTGATCATTAGTTATCTGTGTACTCCGACGTAAAACACCTTGATCATCGCAATGACCAATAACATCCTCTGACCCTGATACTTCCCCGGACGGTTCCCGTGCATGGCCATTGCACATCGTTGGAACTTCCGTACCAGTGCGGACCTTCCATGGGATAAACCTCATGCCCCCGGACGGCATAGAAACTGGTCGTTCACCCGCCCTATCACCCATTGGCTTCGGATACGGGTTAAAACCATGGGAGATACCTTGAGGCTCACGAGCCTCCCGAATGTCCTTGGGGTCCAGCCCCTCAGTAAAATCTGGACGTGTATATGTGGCTGTATCTCCCCTTCCATGGGCTAACCGTTGATGTCCAGCTGTCGCTGACTCAACATATGCTGGCTCGTTTCTATTTACAATAGAACGAGCAGCCACGTCTGGACGTTCACCTTGATAAACATTATCCAATCTCTGTCTGATGTCCTCCGGCCTGAAATCAATGGATTGGTGGTTTTCTTTTAACATCCGAGCGTTTTCTGTCCTTACCCGCACCTGCACTTCGCCGGTTGGTGTGGCGTCCAAATATGGAGATGCGGGGAGTCTTGTCCCCTGGGCACCTAGGAGGTCCATCTCGTATCTCTCCATTGGTGATGAAGCTCTACTTCTTGTACTTGCCATTCCGAACGTGCGGTTGAGTTCGTCCTCACAGAATTATCTTATTTGATAACTGGATCCCACCGTTGCCACCAAATTGCAGTGGGCCGGGGGTTCAGAATGTCGTCCTTTGATGGGTAGATATCCTTCCGAAGACAAATGCTAATGGAGCTCCTATTAATATCTGACTGCAGACTATTGGCCACTAAATAAAGTTTATATCTTGATTTTCCGCTTGTGATTGTTCCTGACTGAGTGCCCAATAAATCTGCGGACAGTACCTCACGAGTCTCAGATTGTTTGCATGTACATATACCAGAACAATTGAAAGTTAATGATTTATTATGCTTAACAATATAAGTTGACTACGATTATAACAATAAGAATATAGTGACAATGTGGTTACTATGGCGTCTCTACTCTACAATCGACCAGAAATAAATTAAAGTTAGTATTTTGCTGGCACTCACAGTAGCTCAAAATTGGTATACTCTGGTACAATAAAATATGGGGAAACGGGCGTAATATAAATGTTACATATATATATATCTATCACATATATCAAATATACTCTTAACTATGTATTCATATCATGTTCAATAAGTGCAAAAATATGAGTGTGTCGACATGTACAGCGTGTCGTGGTTTCGGCCGTAAAAGTGTAGTTTATCTAGACTCAGATAGTTCACCAGTTATAAATAATATACAGTTCTTCAAATGTATCAATATACACTACATTAACTTATTTGTAAACCACAGATATTGCCTTGTGTAGATAAATGTCTTTATTGGCGACACGGTTATAGTGTCCTCACGGCGACACGGTGAACGCAATTTATATATGATTATATATATAGTGTCTTGACGGCGACACGGTGAATACAATATTAATATGTGAATATATATATAGTGTCTTGACGGCGACACGGTGAATACAATTAATATGTTATTATATATAGTGTCTTGACGGCGACACGGTGAATACAATTAATACACAGGTATTATTATGGTGTCTTGACAATGACACGATATAACTTCTGTTTCTACTGACAAATAGTCCACAGGTTGGTGGTCCCCATACCAAAGAGGATTGTCGTACAAACAATATTCTTCTTAGAATATGTTTAAACTGCTATATGGAAATGTATCCGGATAAATAGAATACTATTTTCGGTAGTAAAGTCTACGACACGGTGTGTGTCGCTCCTGATATAGGATGTAGAAAAGTGTCAAAATTGTATGTAAATGCCGACTCCTATTGACTTTCTATATGGATAAACTGCAGTGTGTGTCCAATAAAATGCGACAATATGCTAACCTTCAAATTTAACGTAGAGCTATTGGATTCATAATACTGTGTGTCGATATACTGATTTGAGACTCTTTATAAGTATTTGAAAATGGCGCCCAGCAAAGACAAGACTGAACCCGAGTGTTCTTCACTTCGGAATGTATACCCATACGACACGACACGACACTCTCTTAACATACAAATAACGTGACGTTAAGACACTCTCATGACGTCATTTACGTCTGAACACTTGCAATGATTCCCATGATGCATTGCGTGTAAATATGACAACAATGGCGTCCAACACTGTACTACGGCAAAGTGTGTCGGATG
>MJUT01006560.1:3696-14066 GCA_002080005.1 Gigantidas platifrons | reverse complement strand
CATCTTAGTAAAGGCTTAAAGAGCGTCCTACGTCAATGCCACGTTTTTCATTATTTCTGTTATGCTGATTCTGTTCTCAAAATTAAACTAATTAGAACCGATTCCATAAATTTTCGCACGATCACTGTGAACTATTTCGTTTACTGTCGTACTTCGGTCGTATATGGCGGGAAATAATTAATGAGCTTATAAGGGGAATCCCATTAAAAGGAAACGACATAAATACTTTATTTACACAATAATTGATACTCAAAGCGCTACAAAAATCAGCATTATTATACAATGTCAAAAAAAAAATGAAAACGGAACATACACAACTAGATTTATCGTAAAATTGAATGTAGGACAAGTCGTTAATTTTTATGAATGAAAACTAGCGTAATAATACAAGCAAGAGAAACAATATAAATATCGGCATTTTAATCCCTCCTGACAATTTGTCATAGTTAAACATTTACCATTTGAGACACGATAAGTTATCTTAAAATCTGCAAAAGTAGTAACATTCAAAGTGTAGTGTTATCTAACAAGCACCAGATCTATATTTTGATGAGCCATCTTATGTCTCGACAGGTGATAAGATCATGACGGTTGTCATGTAAACAAACAAAAATGGCCGGAAGGCAACAAGTAAATACGGTTTTGCAAACCGTATAAAAATTAAGGGTATAAAAATATTTGCAAATATCTAGAGAATGTTAACAAACAGTCAAATTAATTTCTGGTATGAGTATGCAAAACTTTTCCTTGCTAAACAGCTTAGGGTAACGAACTTATGTAGCTCAGACTCAATCAGAAATGTTTCTGTGATTTTGTTTACATTTATTCTAACAGTTCAATGTTATAATAGTGGTGATTAACATTGGAATTTCAAATTAACACAAAAACACAGTATTTCCATATAGAGCTCAATGTTCAACTGCCAAGCAATGGTTGCCATTTTGGCATTTTCGATCACCACACAGCCACACATTTTGTAGAATTTATAGAGGAAAATCCAAGGAATAGTTGGGGTTTTTTTTCAAATTATGCTGTTTTTAAGAGATTTCTTATAGATTTGACAGGTTGTGAACTTTTATGCATGTACACGTTTTTAAGAGGTTTCTTATAGATTTGACAGGTTGTGAACCTTTATGCATGTACATGTTTTTAAGAGGTTTCTTATAGATTTGACAGGTTGTGAACTGTTATACATGTACATGTTTTTAGGAGGTTTCTTATAGATTTGACAGGTTGTGAACTTTTATACATGTATATGTTTTTAAGAGGTTTCTTATAGATTTGAGAGCTTGTGAACTTTTATACATGTACAAGTTTTTAAGAGATTTCTTATATATTTGAGAGTTTGTGAACTTTTGTACATGTACATGTTTTTAAAAGGTTTCTTATGTATTTGAGAGCTTGTGAACTTTTATACATGTACATGTTTTAAGAGGTTTCTTATATATTTGAGAGGTTGTGAACTTTTATAGATGTACATGTATGTGCAACTTGAATTTCCTGTTTGTTTCTTCATTTCAAGTAGCAGTTATTTATTCAGTTATGTCTTGTGTATTCTATGTAAATCTAAATCCTATGGTTGGAGCAATCCTAAATTTCAGGTCGAAACAAAAACAAACACACTTTCACATGTTACGGTTTCAGACAGGAAAGTGGAAGCCTATTATATTGTTTTTCCTATTTTTGTTATTCTTAATGAGTTTTAATATTATTTTATTAATCAATTAAAGAATTACTTATTGTTCGTACCTTGCATTTCTAGCCAACAATTTCACCAAAACAGCTGTGCAAATTGCTTTCGACATTGATGCTATACCGACTAATGTTCTATCATTCATTGGTTCTTTCATCGCTGTATCTCTGTGGCCATAGCCCTTACTCATCAGAACTTTACCATCTTTTACAACAGATATAACCATCCCTGTATTTTTGTTGTGGCATTTCAAAGCCTAAAAATAAAATAAAATCCATATACCTTTATTACACATTAGTCTCTTAGCGCAAATTTCGATAATTTTTTTAAATGATTCTTGATTGATTGATTGATTGATTGATTGATTGATTTTGGTTATCGTCCCTTATGGGCAATATTTCAGCTTAATGCACAATGTGAACAAATTTACAAATTTACAAAGAAAATCTATCATGCAGGTATAACAAGATGGCCCTTGATTGCCATTATGTATAGACGATAACGGAAAGGGTCGACATGTTCACCTTTCAACGGTCCATCTACGACATCTCACAACAAGCAGATACTTCAAGAAGAGTTTGAAGATGCCAAAGGGGCAATCAGAATCCGTATATCGAAGAAGAACAGACAACGCAATGGCCAAAAGAAAAAGGACAAAAGGACAAACAACGATCAACAAAACATACATATAAAACTAAAGATCGAGTAACACGAACCCCACTAAAAACCGGGGGATTTAAGGTTTGGATGTACGGGAAAAGAGAGTGGCATTCCCGAAGTACGAAATCCTCATTGGGTCCCGTCCTTACGACGATATTTGTATTTGATAAGACCCACGCACCTGTAGAGGAAATTGCCCCACACTGGGAAAAAACGATGTGTTATTCCTGCTCGGGACTCCCTCAAGGGGATTACATTTTGTATTAGGCGAACTCTTTTTGTCAAGAAATAACTTATTATATATTACACATTTATCTTATAAATCTAGCATTCAAATTATAATATATAGATTTAATGGGACACGTCTCGTCATATATCAAACAATTATATCGAACTTTTTTTAAATAAGGAAAATTTTAAAATATATAAATAATCAACCAATCAATATTTCGGATGTTAATCTAACATGTAGGTAGACAGGTGTGATGTGGATGTACTTTGAGCATTAAGGCATGTCCGAGATATTAATTGTAAATTTCTGCATGGATCACTTTCAAGTTTTCAACAATCATTGTTTGCCACGAGGGGCTTTGTCATCATGCAAAAGGATTTGGATCCGCCATACTTTATAGATGTTATGCCCCTTGAAACATAAATATTTTAGGTTTTTTTTCATTTTAAAAGGTAAAATATATGTAGGTTAAAAATGTCAAAAATATACACAAGTGATTAAAATTTTTAAAATTTAACTAAAAGTAAAACTTTAAAATGTTATTAACTATCAACATTCAATACCACCTCTTACGTGTTGGATGATTTTAAACCAAAGATAAGCAGTGAAAGCCATTCAGCTTAATTTCAACGGAGTCCTTCATCATAATCAGCTTGAAGTAGGTATCAAATGATCAAAAATGAATTTGATAGGGGACGTGGGATTATTTAATTTAAAAGATGGGTAAAGATCATTTAAATACATCACTGTCATTACAAGATGGCGCTTCTTCTTTTCTGTTAGAGGGCCCGAGTGGCTCAATGAGTTAGGTAGTTGGATTACCTGACAACTCATACAAGCCTATCACCAATACGGCGTGAGTTGGCTTTGTAAATTACAAATAAGGGTGCACTCGATTCGCAGCCGCAAGTGATAAAGTTTACCAGTTGCTTGCCCATGGTCAGTGGTTCTCTCCGGGTAGTCCGGCTTCTTCCACCACTATAACTGGTCGCAATGATATAGCTGAAAGTGGCGCTAAACACCAAAAATTAATCAATCAATCAATCTTTTCTGTTCGTCAACTGGTCTATTTTAAGGGACATTCTAACATGAAGTGATCCATTGGCTATATAAATAATGCCGTGATGAAGGTTGTTCCTGAAATGACTATTTCCCCGGAAGTGAACTATTTCCCTATCCGCAATTTTGCACGTTCATATTTCCCGGTTTTTTTTTTTAAATCCTTGAAATTATTGAAAGTTTCAGTTGTTATGGTTGTTGAATTTGTTTAATATTAATATTACTGGTAAAACATATATTTGTTGTTTATTTCATTACACTGTAATTAGTACTAAGTCATAAAAATCTGAAGTGACACAACTATAAACACAATATTGAGGTAATATGCCTTATTTTGCTGTTCTTCATCAGTATGAATAACCTAGAAATAATCATATCAGAGAAAAAAGCCTTTTATTATTTCCTCATTTTTTTTTAGATCGAACCCTCATTTTTTTTAAATCGATTCCTCAATTTTAAGTAGTTATAATCTAATAAGGAAAGGACGTGGGATATCCAAGTGCGCAAGGTCATAAAGCCCCAATGCCAACTTTAACTTTCAAACGATATGTCCATTATAACTGTCCAGATTGTCAGCCTAGAAGTCATTTTATAGCTAAAACATTTCTAAAAGACACCACTTACCTAAATCCCTATTACGATTGGTCTTCTTTTATTATAGTTTAATCAATATATACTTGAGCAATAACGTAAAACATCATATAAATTTATTACTGAAATTTATTTCTCCTAAATAATGTAATTATTTTGTTTAAAGGTCATCTGCTTTAGACAAAGGTAACCTTAGCCGGCTTTGACTATCCTACATATGTCGTTAGGTTTTCTCGATCCCAAGTTTAAAATTATTTGGCAAACCAATCGTTTGACCTTGGGTGTACCTGGTGATAATTATTTCAATAAAGAAGGTGGTATTAGGATGAACCAATGGGTGGATGTTTTAATTGCTACAAGCAAAAAGGGGGAGATTTCTGAAAGGGTCGCGGCGTTTTTTTTGTTTTATTTTGGGGTGGGGGAGTTGCATTGCAGTGGACCATAGCCACTATTCATAACACGGTCTTCCTAGTCATAAAGAGATTTTGGTGGTTGTATTTTACGTACAGTAGAGTGGCATTCTCTAGACATAGGAACCTCATTTACGTTTCGCTCTTAATACGATTTTTGTATGCGATACGTCCCTTCAAAGCAAACTGACGCCATTTTTGGAGTGTTTATAAGCAGCCATTTTAATGTTTCGGCATTCAACGCTAGCATCGGACGTGATGCAACAGCGGTCATAGACTTCTCACGCTTAGAATCATGTTGACCAAACAGCCAACATATCACGTCAATCGTATAAAGATTCAAAATATTAAAAACGTTTGGCTAAATTCCTAATTTAACTTATCAAATGTACATCCGTGAGAAAGCTAAGGCTCCGTGATATATATGTGTAATAATACATTAGTAAACCGTCTATCGGCGTATTGAAATGATTACGATACAACATTATGGGATAAAGTTCGTCAGTGATTTTCGGAAAGTCAGTGGTTTTCTCCGGGTATTCCGGTTTCCTCCACCAATAAAACTAGCCGCCACGATATAACTGAAATATTGTTGAAAGTTGTGTTACCAACAATATCCTAACCCATATTGAAATGTTTCGGTTTAATATATATTCAATGGGCCCGGGTGGCTCAATGAGTTAGGTCGTTGGATCTAACAACTCATACAAGCCTATCACCAATACGGCGTGGGTTCGCGCCCGGCTTTGTAAATTACAAAAAGGGTACACAACCGCAAGTGATAAAGTTTACCAGTTGGTTGCCCATGGTCGGTGGTTCTCTCTGGGTACTCCGGCTTCCTCCACCACTAAGACTAAACTGGTCGCCATGATATAGCTGCAATATTGTTGAAAGTGGCGTTAAAACACCAAAAATCCATATTCACACACATATCACAACCGAGATGACGATGAGAGAACAACGGAATCATCCAATGGTATACCACAATGGAAAAATTAAGTCACATTTCTATACTCAGGATTCCTTCGTGATAATAGAAAGAAGCACAAAATAAACTAACTCACCTCTTTTAAAAAATCGTCAACCTTTGCCTCAAAATTACTGACATTTTCTACGATGTTGATGCTACACGTCAAAATAACCAAAGCAACACCAAGTATAAATGTGTTTGTCATGTCGTCAAAATAATTTAGAACCACTGATAACTTTGCCAGCCACTTGCCATCAACTTCTAAGTCTAATACACGTGCGAAACTAACATGCACGTCCTTCTGATCTAGTATATATATGTTATTGTTTAATTAAAAAATAATAATTGCCTGATTGATTTGTGATATCAGCTGTATTCATGAGATGGCATCTACAAATAATAACCGACAATTAAAAATTAATATGCTGTTCGTGGCAAGTTTTCATTGTACATATTGTAGTTAGTTGTATCTATGTAAATGTATCATGGTGATGAGAATAAAGATAGATAGAGCAGAAAAATACAAATAAAATAACACGTTATCAATGTTATTTGATCAATCTGTTGCGGGTTGAAATTCTGGAGAGAAAAACAAGCCAACAAATGTAGTTTATATTTTTCTTTTTTTGGTCTTTTGAATTCTAATTATTACGTTTTAAAACATCCGTTCCCTTGTTCTAACAATAAATGATATCAAGACATGACCTGCTATTTGTTGGCCATTCTTTTGACCGTTAGTGAATATCTGTCTCACTAATGACCAGGGATAGGTTCCCTTTGTCTTATTTACAATCCCGTCCTTTCCCCCATTCATAACTTATCACTGGGTTTGTAACAAGATTAACACGACGGGTGTCAATAGTGGAGCAGGAACTACTTACCTTCCGGAGCACCTAGGTGAATTCACCCCTGATGTTTAGTGAGGTTCGTGTTACTCAATCATTAGTGTTCTTGTATGATGTTACCCCAGCTTTTGTTTGTCTTTTTGTCATTTTTCGTCTGGTCCATTGTATTGTCTTCAAACTTTTCTTGAGTTGACCTCAGTAAAATCTAAACATTTGTCGTCTAAATTCTCCCTTAAAATTTCACTGTAATTGTCGTTTCCAAATAAATACATTTCAATGTGTAATTACTTGAATTATCACATATCATTGATAGAGAGTGCTTCAGATGTTTTCTTTATCCATAATTCCTGTTTATATCAATTGAATCCAGTTGACACAATTGGGACAACAATGTATTTATGTCATCAGTTTACCTACATACGAAATGCACGATACCTGCGTCGTAACAATTAGCACATTATTAATATACAAGAACGGGACAGGGCACATTTTAATTTTCATATGTTGAAAGTATTACAGTCGCAATCATGGAGTAATGGTTAGTGTGCTCGCCTGCCTCGAGTGTGGTAGATCGTGGGTTCGAGCAACGTTCGGATCAAACCAAAGACTATAAAATTGGTTATGAAAACAATACTGGTCACTGTATTACACTATAAAATGAATCCGTGCTGGTTATGAAAACAATACTGGTCACTGTATTATAATATTCCACTGTAAAACGAGTCCGTGCTGGTTATGAAAGTAATACGGATCACCGTATGATGATATTCCACTATTTAACAGTGCGCGTTATTAATGAAAGCACAGGAGCGGATCCAGAGACTTTTTTGACGAGGGAGGGGGCTCGGGTATGGAACAGAGATCAGAAATGGTGAAAGGAGTGGTATTGATATGGAAACGTATTTATAGTATAATAACTATTTGAAATATTTGAAATATTGTACACTATGCACACAAAAAATGCATGCAAGTAGCTAGGTGGATTATTCAATTAAAATGTCTAGTAGAATAATCCCTATCGGTTGCCTCCTTTCAAAATTTGCAAGTACCTTAATTGTGTGTTCACTGATATGTCTCTATGGATGTACATTAAGGCCAAAGAAGTAAGTCTACATTGATCCATGATAGAACGCAAGTATGTCTTTAGAAGTCGGAGAGTACTGATATTTCTCTCAAATTCATAACTAGAGACGAGTAACACAGCCGAAATGCGCAAAATAGTTGAAACCTTTAGTTGGTAAGTCGGTTTTAAAAAAAGAGAAATTTTCTGTCTTTGGTAACATTGTCATTACAGATGAACAATATAATACTTTAGAGTCAAGTTTTGTAAGTGTTCATTATACACCTGGGTAATTGCTTTGCTCTGGGTTGGAGTTTAGATTATCTCTTGTTGACTTTGGTAAATTCTGTACATGAGTCCTCTTCAACAGTCTCCAAGGGTCTGAACATTAAGTCTATTATTTTTCTGATATATTTTCATTATATTTTTTTATTTAGAGTTTAAAATATGTTGTATTCATATATATTCAAAACGGTAAATAAAAACGTCATGATATAACTGAAGAATTGTTGAAAGTGGCATTAAAGACCATAACTCTAACCCCCTAACCCCAAAACAGTAACTCATGTATTTTTATTTTATTTCTTTTAATACAGGAACATGTGCTTTTAATTTCATTTTTTTAAATATTGCTTCGCAATACAGGTCAGCGTATGACGGTATTCCATTATAAAACGAATTCATGATTTGTTAAAATAAAATCATTGAGATTAAGTGGTAATATCCACCTCGTTGTAACTACATGTACTTATATAGGATAATGATAATAACATATGTAATTGTTTGAAGTAAATATGTAGACTACCACTCTCTTGTTTGTTTAGAACCGACGAACTGTTGTTATGGAATTACATACCGTTTATTTGTTCGTTTGTTTCTTTCTTCGTTGTCAGATATTGCATGGCTGTCCTTCATATAACAGTCAGATCGACAACATGCTGAAACAAACAATAAAGTGTTGGTCCAATCAGATAGCTGGTATGTCTGTTTCCGTGGTACGATCAGACAAAACAGTATTTGAAGGCGGATATGGAGCGACAGATATAGAAACTAGCAAACCAGTTTCAGAAAATACATTGTTTGGAATAGCATCCCTTTCGAAAGGATTTGCCAGTACTCTGTTGGTTAAATTACTGGAAGAAAAAACAAAGTAAGTTCATGAACATTTGTAGATATAAAGTATTTTAGAAGCAATGTAGGCACTTCAATAAAAAGTGGAGGGGTTAAACTAGTTTTATGTGTCAAAACCTCCCCTCTTAGGGAAAAGATGCGGTCATGCCTTCCACGTGTGAGTAAAATGTCAATTCCCACATATAACCAGACAATAATAGCGTTATTATAAAGATCGCTATAATCTTCAACATTATGTATAATATATTTAACCTTCGTGACTTGTAATAGCTATGATAGGCTTAATTATGTATACTAGTATTAAATTGGTCTATTAACCCATTTTACGACCATTTTATTTCAGTAATAAGTACATGATCTATTTCTATTTTTTCCGTAGGTTTTCTATTAATACTGAAATCAAGACAATTCTAGAAAACAATGATATATTTGCCGACAATTTGAGATCATCATATGTTACTGTCCTTGACTTGTTGTCTCACAGAGTGGGAATACCAAAGAACAACAAGATACGGTTAGATACTAATCTAACGCGTGCAAACCTTGTACAGTAAGTAAAAAATAGGAAGATACGAATCACTGTCTATCACCACTAAAGTTGTGAGTTCGACCCCCGTTCATGGCGAGGTGTACTCGATACAACATTTTGTGATAATGTTTGCCAGTAACTTGCGACAGGTCGGTGGTTTTCTCTGGGAACTCCGATTTCCTTCACCAATAAAACTGACTGCCACGAAATAACTGAAACATTGTTGAAAATGGCGTTCAATACCATAAACCAAACAAAGCAAAACCAAGAAGATACGACTGCAAACTTATCAACTACGTTCTGATCTTGTACAATAAGTAACAAAATGATATTAATCAAATGAAAAACAACAAATTAATAACTTAACCCGTGTGCTCACATTGCAGTAACAAAAACTACATACTAGCAGTGACTTACGACAGGTCGGTGGTTTAACTTAATAACTTAACACGTGTGCTGACATTGTAGTAACAAAAACTACATATTAGCAGTGACTTACGACAGGTCGGTGGTTCTCTCCGTGTACTTCAGTTTCCTCTGCCAATAAAACTGACTGCCACGATATAGCTGAAAATTGTTAAAAGTGGCACCATAATTCTAACCCAGATTAGCATTGCAGTTCCTACTCTTATAAAGTAAGTATCAAATAACAACAAGATATGGTTAGAGACTATCTTGACCAGGAGCGAACATTATAAAATAGGTACAATAGAAATGACGAAAGTCCTCAATTCCAAATTTAGAGATAGATATAAAAGTTTGAAAATACCAAAAGTGTGATAAAAAGTCGTAAATCGAATTCCCCAAAAGAAAAAGGACAAAAGGACAAACAGTGGGATAAAAGATACACCACAGAAAACTATAAAGATTCAGGAACACGATCCCCACTAAAATCCGGGGTCAATTCCGGCGCTGGATAACGGTTGTGAGTTCCTGTTCCACTAGTGGCACCCCACCCTCTTACTCTTGTTACAAATCCGGTGATAAGATATGAACGGGGAAAGGGACGGATTGTGATAACGACTAAACGGAACATATCCGTGGTAATTTATAACACAGATATTTTTTAATGGTAACATTACCCTGCCTTTGGAGGATATATTTAGAGAATTATTGTGTCTTAATGTCATTTTCGACAAAATTTCATTTATATAGTAGTGGTTATAGTTTTACTGATAGAGGAAACCAGA
>MJUT01006551.1:78035-90053 GCA_002080005.1 Gigantidas platifrons | reverse complement strand
GTTAGTAATTATACTGTTATTAAATGTTAAGGTACAAACAAAATCATATCAGGTTAGTAATTATACTGTTATTAAATGTTAAGGTACAAACAAAATCATATCAAGTTAGTAACTATACTGTTATTAAATGTTAAGGTACAAACAAACTTATATTTGTATATTAGAAATAACGATATGTACATCTCTCCATACAGTGGAGGTGATCGTATAGTATTACATTCCTTGTTTCAAAATGTGTATTCCTTATAATTGTATATGTGATATAAATATGATGTAAAATATCAAATAGTTCTTCTCTCTGCATATGTATGTTCTACGTAAATATATATATACAGATTTTCAAATTTAAGGAAAATGCATTGGAAGTTATAGTATCCTCTGTACTAGGACACATGTTTTACCCACAAAATAGAGCATACAACTATGTATATTTTTTTCTGAAAAAAACTGTGTTTGAATAAAAGAACATCGTCATATTGAACTTTTCTTGGTTTAAAAGAAGGCCAACACATATTAATTTCAGAAAAAGGCGGAAGAATTCGATTCCTCCTTTTTGTGATAATGACCAATATATAAACAATGTGTTTTCGTTCCTACCTAAAAATATCACAGGTAAGACACTATACTAAAAGCAGTGTATGTATTATATTTTTTTTTAAAGTATTATCTTTTGTTATTTCTTTAGTCTTCGAATTCTTCGGTATTAATAATAAAAACAAACTACTGAGTACTTTGGTCTTATAAATATCTCCCATAGTAAACTGAATGTATATTTCAATTTCCTGAATTGTCCTAGCTTGGTTGCGAAATGTAGTTTGAAATCGGTATCTCCTACCTTCTACGACAAACTCGATGACTTCACTTTTCCAATAGTCAACTTTCCTTTCATCAGTAGCAAAATTCCAGCATTACCAGCGTATAGAGTTTATATTTCACAACTCGTACATTATTCTAGAGCTGGTGTCCAGTACAGTGATTTTCTGGACAGAACTCAGACGCTAACGCAAAAACTACTCAAACAAGGTTACGTTGCACCTCTACAATAATTCTACGGTCGTCATCACAATCTGGTTGACCGTTACGAAATATCCACATCTCAACTGACCATGGATCTTTTACATTTTACGCAGATTTTTGTTACCGGACTTGACTGTATTTATGAGTAACATGGCAGGTGTCTTATAAAAAACAGCAACTGCCTGCCATTCGCGAGCACCTGAGTTCACCCCCGGTTTTTATATTGTTGGTTTTTTTTGTAGTGTCCGTGTTGCTCATCTTTTTAGTTTTTTGCGTTGCCCTATTATGTGTCTTTATCTTCTCAGTTCAGTCTGATGAAGTCCGTTATGATTTCCGCATTAAAACGATGTTCGGTTCGTCTTTACCTCTATTTGTTTGTAGGAGGGCTCATGACTTATTTACGTTATTTGTGTTTACTTGTGCATAGTGGTGTCCAACACATATTGTGTTGTGTTTTTGTTTTGTTTGTTTTCGTCTTGTGTACCCGATGCTGCAAATTTCAATGGATTGTCCATTTTTGATTGCCCCTTCTCTAACGTTTAATTATTCTTTTCTGTCGACATTGAGAAAATTTCTGGGTACGTCGTAATCTCTGGTTTACTGTTTTAGCATTAACTATTTTATGTTTAAATATTTCCGCTAAGCAATCCAATATCCCAACCGATCTTTTCATATATGTATCTTCAGCAGCTTCTGTTTTATATAATTTGTGTATGGCCGGTTGGTTTGATGGTGTTTAACTCCACTTTCAACAATATTCCATGTATATCGTGGCGGTCAGTTTTATTGGTGGAGGAAACCGGAGTACCCAGAGAAAACCACCAACCTGTCGCAAGTCACTAGCAAACTTTATCACCTAATGTTATATGGAGTACACCTCGCCCTGATCGAGATTCGAACTCACAACATCAGTGGTGATAGGCACTGATTACATAGGTATAGTTGTAAATCCAACCACCATACATTCACGGCAACGACAGCTTCCAAGTTATGTACGAATCCTTGATGCAAATCTCTTAGGTGTTTTGGTAATTGTTTTTCTAAATTTGTTGTTTCTTTTTCTTCGATTGGATTTGATTTTTTATTCTAATGCAATTATAATGTAACGCGTATTTTCATTGGCTATCGAGAGCCGTCAAATCTGCAGTTGACAGGCCTGAATGAATGCTATATTCCTTCGCCGAATGCACAATATGGCTGACCCAGATATTTCCGACTATGAATTTGACGCTGACGGCATATTTAGGAGATAACTGTATTGTATTTGAAAACTTCACGGCATCAATTGGAGATTTGATGGTCGCAAATTGAGTTTACTATTCGATCTAATGCAATACTGAAAATAATAATGTATTCTTGCATATCCCTGGGTCTAAAAATCACAAAAATTAAAATTCAGGAAAATACTGTTGAACGACTTTGGCACATAAACAACATTATTTTTACGTGACGTCATAGGAAGACTTCCAGTTTAAAATGTAAAGATCAGACGTTATTTGGCTTCGTGTACGCTTCAATTTAGATAGAATTTAACTAAAATAAGTTTTCAAGGTAAGCATTTTAATTATCTTTGTGTATTGTTGTACATATGACATGTAGGATTTCACGTTTTCAAGATGGCGGATCCTTAAACACCTACATTACTATATTTTTAGCGGAAGGAATTTGAAAAGTGCATATATTTCGTCATTTATTTGTATGTTTTCAAACTAGTGTATACACGTTGGGAGAATTTCATCAGAATAGGAATAACAGTACTGTATTTGAAGAGTTGTCGGTGTCAATTGTGATTAGATTAGATTAAACATATTTTATTGCTAAATATTTTAACAATTGGATTGGACACAAATTATACCAATTTACAAGGGTTCTCTCCACATAATAAATAATTACAATAGTACATGCGTCAGCAATAGTAAATTACAATATACATATACAACATTATAAATAAATTCTTTGAAAAATGAAGAAAATGGAGATACAACAACAAAAAATACAAAACAAAAAGCATGAAATTATATAATATAAGCATGTTTTACCTTACTTGTATCTGAGATGGAATTGATAGATTGATTTAAAAAAATACCTATTGGAGGGGGAGGGGGTTGTGATCATCAATGGGTAAAACGTTTTGTTCGTTTGATGTCAATTGTGGATTTGTCGGTCACAAATATCTGTTTTTCTGACTCCGCTACGCGTCGCCAGTACAACGGCATTTGCGACCGTCAAATCCACAATTGACACCTCCAACGCTTCAAATACAGTACTGTTATTCCTTAATTCTAGCATGACCTTCTTTTTTGGCTTTGTTAACAAACGAGCGAGTTATCCATTCGGTATAATCTCATTAGCACATGCGCCGGTGAATGTGACTGACTTTTCCATTGGCAGCATAAATTGTAACCCGAATAATGCCGATAGAGGGTGCAGTATTATTCGAGTTACATAAATTGTATGCGACATTTTCCGCAAGCGTAAATATAAACTACTGTCTTCCAATCAAAGTAAACTACCGTAGTTGTACTCTTAGACATATCAGAATCGAAATAATTCATTGAAGCCAGAATGTGTTATGAGTTTTAACATGGATTGGCGGATATTAGTAAATGTTATCACTCGCTTCTGGCTCGGGATGAAATACTTATATCCGCCAATCCATGTTAAAACTCCCAACACATTCTGGCTTCCATGATTTATTTCTTAAATAATATTAATTTCTATAGTACACATGTCAGGTTTATTTGTGTCAAATAAAATATAGATATCAAATTTAGTGCGCACAACGCGTTTCTGGAAAAACCATCATCAGGTACGCTCAAATTCGAAAGGTTGGAAAGCCAAATAATTTCAAAAAGTTTTTCGAGCAGGTAAACCAAAGGGCCTAAATAGGATCGCCAAAATCGGCTACGGTCACCTATGCCTAAGGGAGGGGACCTTAGTTTTAATAATACTTTAATTATTTAGAAACTGTAAATTTTATTACCACATATATCTATTAAACCATGTCAGTGACGAAGCACTGACTACTGGGCGGATGATACTCTCAGGGACCAATAGTCCACCAACAGAGGTATCGACACAGTGATAGTCATAAAGCATAGATATCAAATTTATTGCGCCCAACGCGGTTCTGGAATAACCTTCACCAGGTACGCTCAAAATCAAAAGATTGGAAAGCCAAATCATTTTAAAAATTTTGCGAGCAAGTAAACCAAAGGGTCTAAATAGGATCGCCAAAATCGGGTATGGTCAACAACAGTCTCTGCTTCAATTCCTAAAGCAAACAATATATTGTCTTTCATTTTAATTTTCTTGTCTGTTGGGTTCTTTATCAGTCTCTGATCTTACCCCTACATGCTGTGTGATTAACGGGGATGAATTCAATACCATGTGATTAGTCTTTACTTTGACCGACTAGGGCATAACTCACGATCTACCTCACACGAGACCAGCATGCTTCACACTGGACGGGGACGCTAGCCATTACATCATCGATGCCGTTGCAGCAACTGTGTTTGACATTAAGCAATATTATGATATATATATATAATAATGATCACAATTAGTAGAAACAAATGTTCGTTAATTGTCAACGTTCTTAGAGATTAAAATGTAACACATGCCGCGATATGGTAAAACCAGGTGGTGCGATACAAGTTCATGTTGACTCGTCACTTAGTATGTAACACATCTTATCTAAATACAATCAAATATGTATATAATTTAATGAAACCTGAAAATGTACCCTTTAGGGGAAGTTGCCCTTTATATTCAAGTTAACATTGTATGTTAATATGTAATGGCACTGTGTCAGATCAGAATCAAATCCGCTGTAATTGGTGTCAGTCTTGGTTCGATGAGAGGTGCTTAGGCATTGGTAAATATTACCAGGTAGGGTTTTGGGGATGTACTAAATGTCGGAGCGTTCCGTTAATGGTCAGAACAATTAATGAGAAGCTTGATGAAGTACTAAAAGTCAACCAAAGCCTTGTTCAAGAAGAGAATAATAAAACGACGGAACTTCAACTACTGCAAACAGAAAACATGCGTCTTCGTTCTATTCTTAGACAACAAGATACAGACAATGTAGAGTTAAACTCTAACTATGAAACAGAGGAGATTAGCCCTAGTACCACAATGATACAGACAATGTGTCATGTAAAGGTACTCTAATAGCAGGAAATTCAGTAATTAAAGACATTACCAGTCAACGGTTTATTCTAGACAACGATCCAATCTGTGTTCAAGGTGGGCGAATAAGACATTTCAGCTAAACTGCTTGATCTACCAGATGATTGTATGTATGACAATTTACTTTTATTAGTTGGAAGTAATGATTGTGTCAGTGATAACTTTGATGGAGACAGTTTTAAGGAAGACTATTGTAATCTTTTGAAAAGTTCAGTCGGTTTCAAAAAATGTTGTAATATCTGGCATGTGCCCACGTTTAGATGATTGTAATGGTCACATCACTTAGGGTAACAATCTACTAAAAGGTATTGCAAATGATGAAAATGTACATTTTATTGATAATGATCAGTCTATGAGAAATGTAAATGGTGCCATTAATATAATTTTATTTCAGAGAGATGGGGTACATCTCAATGCTAAAGGCACTAATATGTTAGCATGCAACTTTGAACTTGTTCAAAAAGGAACAAAAACTGCCGTAAGTAAATACAAAAACAGAAAACAACGACCAAACGGACAGAAACAAACGTTAGTATAACTCCATGCAGTCATCACACATACAAACGAGAAATGGCGAAAAACACAACGTAAGTATGATGGCTTCCGAACAGATAGGACCAGAAAGTCAGAACAGCAAGCAGCAGAGCTATAATAGGTACAGTCCTAGATATAACAGTCAACAATCGAGACAGAAAACGGAGGCTAAATGCGGGTACTGTGGCGTGAAAGGACATACAAAAGGAGTTTGTAGACATGGTACGTATGTACAGTGTAACAGATGTACTGAATTAGCACACAAGGCTAGGCATTTTAAGTATTAGGTTCACGGCCAAGGGTGTGCCGAAATTAGCGGCACCTCATCAGACTTGACACGCATGCATAATGTTGGTAAAAGTAAAACTGTTATGTTAAAACGACGAAAACGAAAACGTGGCGGAATAGGTAAACGCAGGAAAAAAACCTGAACTGAGTGATAATAAGCTTACTTTTGATTTCCTTAATATTCGTGGCTTCAACAGTAAAGTTCGCGAACTTAATAGAGTTTTAGATCGAGATAATGTCGATTTTATTGGTCTGGCGGAAACATTTCTTAGATCGAATTCCAGACCTACAAAGCTAGATGATAGATACGAGTGGATCGGAAAGCGTAGTTCAAACGGAAGGGTAAAGGCGGTCTAGGGATGTGTATCAGTAACAGAGTTACTATTTTAGATGATAATCTGATAAAAAGCAGAGACGATCACTTTGAACGTTTCTGGATGTTATTAAAGATCAACGGAGTGAAAACAGCTTTAGGCGTGACTTTTTTCCCAAACGATGGGACTGATAAATAAAAAAAACTGATGAATTTTTTCAGGAATTTCAATGTTTCCCAGTTTTCTTCTTTGGGTTATGAAGTCATTTGTATGGGCGATTATAACGGTAAATGTGTTGCGAAATGCACTTTTACCGATAAAAACATCCTTTCCGAGGAAATACCGTCATATAGCGGAAAACGATTGTTACAATTTTTTGAAGCTAGTCAACTTTTCTTGGCGAATACTTTGAACTGTTGTACTGGCTTGTTCACTCGTATTCAGAGCGATCAGAGGTCAAGCTTAGATTACGCACTGATATCTAGTAATTTAAAAAAACTTGGTTTCATCGGTATTTATCGACGAAGAGGGAAAACCTGACATGTACAGCGAACACGTCATAGTACGAATTGTTTTGAAACCTAGCGTACATATTAAACCTAATGTTATTAAGCCGGGTTTCGCTTGGAGAGTTAACGACTCCACGGATTTGGAACTATTTAAATCCTCTCTTCAGTCAGGGGCGTAGCTAGACATGTAAATGTGTGTAGGCACAAAGTTAATGACGAGGGGTCTGGGAGTCGCTCTAGGCACCCAGCGGGTCCAGGGTAGTGCCCTGAAAGGGGGTCCAGGGGGCTATGCCCCCTGAAGCTCCTGAGATCTTGTGTTTTTGTTATGCTAAAATTGCACTAAATTAAGAAAGCTATTTCTTCTGTAGATTCTGACGTCTTTTTCTTTTATTACCCTTTATTAGAAACGTGTGCATTGTTTACAAAAAGACTTCCTTCGTAACTAAGAGTTATCGGACTTAAGCGTAAGTTAACGTTGAAATCAAATACGGAAAATAACCGGTTTTCGATTTCGCACTGTACCGGGTTAATGTGGAAATTTGTGTAGTACTTATATAGCATTGCCGTACGAATTGGTACGGAATTCTCAAATAGGTTATTCTCGGAATGCAGAGCGTACAGACATTATTTATTTAAAAAAGAAAAAAAATGCCAAATTTGAGTGTAGGCACGTGCCTACTCGGGCCTTACATAACTACGCGCCTGTCAGTTAGAACTCGACATCTTTTCACTTATAGACGATAATGTAGGTAACGTTTATAGTACTTGGGAGGTATGGAAGGGTAAGGTTACAGAAGTTGCAAATAAAACGATCGGCAAGACTAAGAGAATGAAAAACTACCGACAGTTTTGGGATAATGAGCTCGATCAACTTCTGAAGCGCAGACGTGAAGTTAATCGTTTGAAGAGAATCCATTACAAGAACCATTCGGCTAATAGTACACTGGGCACTCATCTTGCTGAATCTTATCGTAAACGCAGGGAGATGGTCCAGAGTGTTATCCGTCAAAAAGAAACGTCTGTCAAAATGCGGAATTTTCATAGAAAATGTACCACTGCAAAAAATAAAAGTAGAGGTTTCTGGAGTTTCCTCAAGGGAGACCACAGAAACCGTACGGTATCCGAAATAGTTGATGCTGTTGATAAAAATTTTATCCTAGATGAACAGAGTCAGATAGAGGATTCTTTGCAACAATATTTTAGTAATATAGGTAGCCATGCGAACAACATACAAGATGTTGATAATTTTAAGGATAATGTTAGGAAGAGGGTTGCCAAATTGGATGAACATTTGGTTCCCACAACTAATATGTTCTCGTTGAAATTTTCGCGGGAATCTATCGACACTTCTTTAAAAAATCTGGCTAATGGAAAAGCAGTTGGTGATGACGGGATACCAAACGAATTCCTTAAAAATGGGGGAGAAGCCATGTTAAATTCACTTGTTGATCTTTAACGGTAGTTTCTGACCTCGAAATAATCCCTAGTGAATGGAATAATGAAATTATTAAACCTTTACATAAATCTGGTTCAGCAATGAATTTAGATAATTACAGGGGCATCACTCTTACCTCCAATGTGTATAAAGTTTTCTCTAAGGTTTTAGAAGGGTGCATTATGTCACACTTGGAGGAGAAAAATATTATTGGGGAAGCCTTTCGTAGAGATAGACGTCTAGAGGATCGCTTGTTTACCCTACATGGGTAATGTTCACTTCAAAAATATTTTAAGAAGAAGACGTACATAGCCTTCTTAGATCTATCTAAGGCCTTTGATAGAGTCTGGAGTCTGTTTTATTTGTTGTAGGAGAATGGGATACAAGGGAAATGCTGGGGCCTTTTGTGGTCTATCTATGATGGCGCTTCGAATAAAGTAGTTTTTTGTGATTTCTCTATTGAATGGTTCGGTAAAAAAAATGGACTGAAGCAGGGTTGCGTCTTATCTCCAACCCTATTGTCAGTCCTTATGAACGACTTACTGCATATGCTTAATGAAATGGGGATAGGCATAGATGTTGGGAAACAATTTATTAATTGTTTATTGTTTGCCGATGATATTGCTCTCATCGCTGAAACTGAGGAGGAACTGCAAAGGTTGCTTGAAGTTGCATCGGCATTTTTTATAAAGTGGAATGTATCCTTTAACTGTAACAAGTCAAAGGTTTTAGTTGTTGGAAAAAGAGTCAATAGATCTAAACAATGGAAGCTTGGATCTAATCTGATAGAGGAGGTGAATGAATATAAGTACATTTTGTATTTGAGTGTGTATTTTTCTAGGTCTCTGGAGTTTAATTATCATATAAATGCATATGTAAAGGAGAATGCAGATCAAAAGTTGAATTACTGTATCCGTATACTTGGTGAACATGGTAATTGTAACAGGTTAAGCTTTGGAGACGCTTTATGGCATTCTGTTGTAATATCGTCTGTGACCCATGGATGCTCTGTTTGGTTTCCATCCTCTCTCGCCCATGTTGGAAAGTATACAGTACAAGATGGCTAAGCTTATTATGAATACTAGGATGAACATACCTAAATCAGCCCTATTTTTGGTGCTCGGTTGGGAACCCGTCTATACCTTCATGAACCGACAAACGGTCGCATATTATGCACGTTTTTAGAATCTGGCAGACGATCGACTGTGTAAAGTAATTTTTAATATGCTTAGAAATTCTGAGAATTCCGAGTATCATACATACTTTAAAAATGTATTTATAGATCTTGGTTTAGATCATTATGTACAAAGTGTTATAGATATAAAAGTGTGTAAAGCTTTTCATGGTCAATCAGTTAGGCAGAGTGAATTTGGAAAAGTATTATCCAAAAGCAGCTTGTCTATGTATAAGAATTGTCGAGTTTCTATGGGAAAACAATTACACTTGTCTGAGACTTCAATTTTGAAACTTCTCGTTTAAAGCTCCTTGCCAGAACAAATTGCTTAAGCATACATGCTACCCTATTTAGGATGCCACTTTCGGATAATGATAGGTGTTCTGTATGTCCTCAACACAACGTCGAGAACTTACAGCAATTTGCACTAGAACGCCCATTATATGAAGATATACGGGCAAACATGTTTAGTCAAATCGAATATGTGTTCTCCAGTAATCATATGGGTGTCAAGTTTGAGGAACTTTCGTCATACTATAAGCTTTTATTTATGTTTGGCGACTATGGATATGACATCAGTGCATAAATGGGTAAAGAATTGGATTATTTAACAAAACTGTATCTTATAAAATATTTTAATGGGAGAAAAATTGTTTTAGAGAACTAGAAGTTATACTAAAGATGATTTAAGCAGTGTGTTGTAATTTATGAATGTATAAATGTAGAATGTAGCCGAGAAACGTATGATTCTGTTGTTTGATTGAATATTTTTTACTATTTAATGGTAAAATACTGTTTTATTTTCTTCAATTCAGGTCATCAAACTAATGGCAAATTGTACTTTTAATATTACATTATTTTAAAATACTATAATGTAGTGCAGTATACTGTTTTATGATACAGTGCTTGTATTTACATTTTAATGGAGAAAATATTTATTCAGTAGTGCTTGTTACATGAATTGTTTTAATACAGGACTATTCACTATTATTGTATTAATTAATGTATCAATTATGTTTTTATATTGCATTGTACATAGCTTTAATGATGCAACCACTGTTATCTCGACAGTGGTTGCCCCCGTTGTAAAGGGATAGTATCCAAATAAAAAAAATATATACAATGTATATTGATATTGAAATCCTAACCCTATCCCTCAATTAATTATTATACAGATACAAAAATGCTTCGATTCGAGTATAATATAAAATTATTTTAAATACACTATATTACGTGTGTACTGTAGGAATATACTATAATGTGTATTATTGAAAAAAAAAACATGGCGAATTCAATATTTTGTATGCGCGACGGCCAAAGTGACATTACTGTAAACTGTAAAGAAAAATAGCACAGACAACGAAATGGCGCGAAATAAAGCGAGGGTTAAAATGAAAACGATAATTTCTCTGTAAAAAATAATGTAATACACAGCTCTGGCTATCTGTATAATAATTGACTTATTCTTGTGTTTTCATCCATTTTGTTCATCGCGTAATGGAAAATCGGCAAATGATTCCTATTTTGCCTAATATTCTACTACGCAATTACAACGAGGTTACGAAAGTAGTTAATACACAAATAGTATTAAAGTATACAAAAACAAACACAAATGCTAACAATGCTAAATTGGAATATAAAAGCGATGTATGTATAAATATAAGATTTATTTTTACTCGGCACTAAGCCCGAATTCACAGTTTTGTTTATTTAAAGAATATTATTAATATATTTGCCTTTCAACGTCCTATAGCTATCCTTTCCGCATATCTCATTCTACCTCACGTTTTCTTCTTCAGGAATGAATCCGATACAAATTCGGTTATCGCCCTACAGCTACGAGTCAATGTCATTTATCGTACGTCACATCCCAACAGCATTACACCATGATCTTTATAAGAATGTATCGATTGAGGTAAGAAAATGATGCATCGAACAACGGACGCTAATTCTCTATAGGAAGAAAAAACGCCCACTTTCCATTTTTCCGCCCATGTAAATTTGGTCATTGTCTTTACTACTCAAAGAGAAAACAACAATTTTCAAAGAAACAGAAAAACTGAAAACTAATAAAGAAATGAAGCAAAGTATAAATTGCAGGAGAACCTCAGATATGGTGTGTACTTCTCTTTACAATCTAAGTTAATATAAATCTGTAAACAAGCTAAAGAGGGGATACTGACATATTCCAACTGACAAAGGTCAGATTTTACCTTCCTAGGTCGAAGGTTAAACACATTATAGCTAACAAACAATTAGATATCAAGGTCCATAAAACTAGTCTAACCCTGCCACTTTTTATTGAAGTGTCTTTGTTAAGCCAGGAAATTGAGCGGTCATGTTTTATTTTATATATAATGGTTATCGATTTTGTCTCTTACTATGATTCTTCTATTGTCTTGAACCCACGATCTACTGAACACGAGGCATGTACGACAACCATTACACCATCTATGAACCCACGATCTACTGTACACGAGGCACGTACGCCAACCATTACACCATCTATGAACCCACGATCTACTGTACACGAGGCACGTACGCCAACCATTACAC
>MJUT01006539.1:127604-138895 GCA_002080005.1 Gigantidas platifrons | reverse complement strand
TTTTTTATACATCCGTATTGTAAGAACCTTCATTCCGAGCATTTTACAAACGTATGGGCCATTTTTTCACTGACGTTCAGCCTCTTGAGTTCGTTACAGTCGCCATAGTGGTATACTCATCATCAGTGAATGAGAAATAATATTTCAAAGCATCTGTAAAATCATAAATTTAGCGGTAAGTATTTCTAAATTTGAGAAATTTAGAAAGCAATATTTGACTGTTCAATGTTTCGCTTGTACGAATATAAGGGGAGATAATCTACAAAGTTGAAATGGCGCAAAATATGAAAATAACACAAAAATTCGATGAAGATGTTTTGCAACTTGTTTCATGGTAAAAAAACCACAGCAAAACCTTGCTTCTGCATACATTTTAAGTAGGGGTACACAACTTTACCTATGTGCTAGATATTTTGAGTCCCTTGATGTCTTGTCCTGATCCGGAAAATTGCCGTTGTTGACTCGAAATTAGAAAACTTTTCATTCACTGCGGATGAGTACCACTATGGCGCCTGTAACGAACTCAGAGGCTGAACGTCAGTGAAAAAATGGCCCATACGTTTGTAAAATGCTCGGAATGAAGGTTCTTACAATACGGATGTATAAAAAAACATGTCCAGTGTAGAAAAATATCCACGAAGCGTACCACTTTGCGTCCGTTTAGGCATAATGACGATTGTTTACATTTTGGCGCAAAAATGCATTTCACAACTTCCCCTATATACTATATATACAATTTTTTTTTTTTTATTTAATCATTGAAATTCAAGCGACTGTGATGTGACTGTCTGTATGTTACTCACACAGGAAAAACACTGGCACCATTTCACTAAGAGAGGAGGGACATAGAAACAAGTTTAATCCTACCACTAATAAATTGTCTTTGTGAGAGACCTCATACGATTTTCCATTAAAAAACATTCATGCAAGCGAAATATATTTTATTTTCATGTAAATGATTGGATTTGTTTGTAAAAATATATATAATAACTTGTGTAAATAAAGGTATACAATAAAATTCAAAAATAAGTATATATACCATGGATCTTACGAATTAACTTATTTAAACCAACGAATCCGAAGGATGAGTTGGTTTAAATAAGTTCATTCGTAAGATCTACATTATTGTTTACATCACCATGCTATTATCTGATTCTTTATCATTTAATATATTTTTCAATGTTCCGTTCGACAAAGTGGCAAATCTTTGTTTTTGACACCGGCGGTACGTCTGCATCTATAGACCATATTTTGTTTTTGTATTGACGGATGCGGCAAATCTTGCCAAATGAACTATTTTTTTCATTGGTTGATTAAAATAGAATGTTCCTAAAAAAAATTCCATGTTCCAAAAATAGTACTATGAATTTTTACTACGCATGCTCAGGCACGGACAGTTGTTTTTCCTTGGATTCCGAATTTTCAGTTTATTTTGGACATTACTAGCGGTTCTAAAGTTTTTCCAACTCATCATTATGAACTTTGGATATCAGGAGAACGATATATAAACATTATTTGTAAAAATTTCCAGAACTACGATTTTTATACGCTTTTCTCACTTTGTGAATGAACTTTTGACAGTAACCAAATCGAGGCAAACATGGCGGCGCCCATGTAACTAGCCAAAGCAATGTTTCATCGGACGGCATATTTGTTGTCGGCTCTGCTGATAGCACAGAACTACATCATATTTGAACAAAATCAATTGAAGAACAGGTATAATCCATCAATACACTGCCCATTCCAACACAAAGACTTTAGTAACGGGCTGAACATATATTTTTCAGAACAATACGAAATCTCATCTACCCCTACAGTAAATGTATAACAAACATCACGCTCAATGCATATTGTTTACAGCAAAGGACACAAGCTCCAATCAGCTCATACTACCCCTGCTATCAGGCATTGAACCGAACCCAGGGCCCATACGTCCTCGATTTCCTTGTGGTATTTGTGACAAAGCATGTAAAACAAACTTTATAGCTTGTGATGACTGCGACAAGTGGATTCATAAGTCGTGTCTAGGTATGATAACTGATGAATTCAACAACATTGGCAACAGTGATGAAAAATGGACATGCCCATCATGCTCCAAACAAAACAATTCGTCTTCTATAGTATATCATGTACCAGAAAACCCACAAGAATCAACAATATATTTATCAACCCATCCATCCAGACTCGATAGTCTGTCAGGCATGTCTTTACCATCTGCATCTGGTTCAAGCATTGGTTCCAACTATTCATTGTTATCACCGTTGAGAAATGCAGGATCCCCGCTCATGACATCGTCACCGAAACACACCACCAAAACAAATAATGAGTTCCATCAAAATAGACAAAACGGCAACAAGAACATACGCATCTTGAACATTAATTTTCAAAGCTTAAGGAAGAAAGGGAATTTACTAGAGGCGTTAATCGAGTCATCAAAACCAAATATAATACTAGGCTCAGAGACATGGCTAGACTCCAGCATAAAGTCAAGTGAAATTCTACCACCATATCTTAATTATGACATCGAAAGGATGGACAGGCCATCGGATCCGCATGGAGGAGTGTTGATAGCAGCCAGAAACGAACTGCTGATTAGTAACATCACACGAAGCAAGAACTTAGAAATAAATAAGTGGGACCATAGCAATCGAAGGAGGAAAGAAAATGAAAATAGCAGCTTACTATAGACCACCAAAACAAGTAAGTGATATTGATAATAAACTCTTTAAGGAAGAAATGAATGGACTCAGGATCAAACGTAAAAAAGATATCTTGATTATTGGCGGTGATTTCAACCTTCCCGACATCAGTTGGTCTGAGCAGTCAATCCAAACGAATCAATATCCTACACATGCAACTCAAGCATACCTAGACACCATAGTGGACAACGGTCTTGAACAATTAGTGGATTTCCCAACGAGGAAGGAAAATACACTTGATCTGATTTTTACAACACATCCATCATTTAAACAACGTTGTAAACCATTACCATCCATAGGAAATAGCGATCACGACATAGTCCTATTAGACGTAGCCTGCAAACCAGCTAAGCATAAACCATCAAGGCGGAAAATTTATCTATGGAAAAAAGCTGAGGTACATAGCATACAACAAGATATAGCAGAATTTGGATCCACCTTTAAGAATGAAACCCACCAAAATATCGAAAGTATGTGGCAGTCATTTAAAACAGCAATAAAATATATTATAGACAAGAGAGTACCAACCAAAATGACCAAGCCAAAGCACACTCATTCGTGGATGAATACTGACATCAGAAGAAAAATCAACCAAAAACACAGAGCTCATGCTAAAGCCAGGAAAAGAAAAAAGAAAAAACACAAGGATAGATATAAAAGACTACAAACAGAGGTCCAGTATGAAATCAGGAAAGCAGGCAAGAAATACATGACTGATGTAATATGCGACAAAGATAACACCAACAAACTATGGTCATACATCAAGAGCAAAGGCCAGGAATTTATAGGAGTTGCATCACTGAAGAACCAACAAGGATTTATAAAAAGTGACAACCAAAGCAAAGCTAATATCCTTAACGAGCAGCTTAAATCAGTCTTCACCACTGAAAACCATACAAACTTCCCAGACAAAGGACCAAGTCCATTTCCATCAATGACGAACATAAACATCACCGAACACGGAATCTACAATCTGTTAAAGAATCAGAAACCACATAAGGCTACAGGCCCAGACGAAGTCCCTGCATTCATACTTAGATCCGCACCACAACAACTGTCACCTATTTTAACTAAGATCTACCGGCACTCCCTCAACATGGGAGCAGTTCCACAAGACTGTAGAGATGCTTGGATTGTTCCCATCTTTAAAAAAGGTGAAAGACGCTTAGCAGCAAATTATAGACCAGTATCGCTGACATCAATAGCATGCAAAATAATGGAACATATCATACATATTAGCATAATGAATCATTTCGATGCCAACAACATTTTATCAGATACGCAACATGGTTTTAGATACAAGCGATCTTGTGAATCACAACTCATCACCACCGTACAGGAAATAATTAAACGCTTAGCAAAAGGGTCACAAGTCGACATCATCTTGCTAGACTTTGCTAAAACATTCAACAAGATCCCACATACCATACTATTGCACAAACGTTCGTACTATGGAGTTAACCATAACACCGTTACATGGATCAAGTCGTTCTTGGTAAACCGAAACCAAAATGTAGTACTGGAAGGAACAAAGTCAACATCAGCTCAAGTCTTGTCAGGAGTACCACATGGCTCAGTGCTAGATCCTCTCCTGTTCTTAGCCTACATTAATGATATGCCAGAGACCATCATGCATTCAGAAACACGACTGTTTGCGGATGACACCATCTTATTCCGAGCCATAAATGGGACTATAGACAGCCAACTATCACAGGAAGACCTAACCGCACTGGAAAATTGGGAAAATAGATGGCAGATGAGATTCAACCCGAGCAAATGTACAGTCATTAGAGTAGCACCTAACAAGTCCAATACCATTATTCCTACCAACTACTAGCTTCATGGCCACATACTGGAGATAGTTGACTCCAGCAAATATCTAGGAGTCACCCTAACCAGCAACTTATCCTGGGAAAAACATGTTGACAATGTAGCTGCCAAAGGAAATATAACTCTTGGATTTGTTAGAAGGAACTTGAAAGACTGCACGAGGACAGTCAATGAGATAAGCTACACCGCAATTGTGAGACCAACCATCAAATACGCAGCAACTGTATGGGATCCAACTAGCCAAAGTAAGATGATGGAGAAAATCCAAAGAAGAGCCACACGCTTTGTCACCAACAATTACACCGACCGAACACCTGGTTGTGTGACCAACATGTTAACATCACTTGGTTGGCAAAGCATAGAACAGAGAAGACACAACAGTAGACTATGCATGCTATACAAGATCCAGCACAACCTGATTGACATCAACAGGGATTTATATATTATGCATAGCGATAGCAGGACAAGAGGCCAACATCGCCTTTTCCAAGAAAGAACCAACAACGAAACATACAGGAATTCCTTCTTCCAACGAACAGTCAGAGACTGGAACCTCCTACCAGCCAGCACAGTTGCTGCAGCCACCATCGAGGAATTTAGGGCTAACCTGGGCCAGTTGCTAGACCATGGACCCCATGTATATAGTTTTAATTGTAAAAATATGGAACGTTTTAGATGTAAATAGTCTAGGGGACTACATCTGTGTGTGCCTGACACGTGTAGCCTCAACAGAACTTGAAACAGTCGGCAACGACTTCTGTTCTATACCGGAAGAAGAAGAAGAAGATGTAACACGTGAGATTTACCGCGGTGAATATTAAATCTGAGGCGGTGAATACGTCTTTTTATTTTAAAGAATGATTTTGATAGAAATCTATACTAAAGAATTTACTAATATAGAATAAAGTCATTTACAGTTTATTTCTTTACATGAATTACAATCAAATATATCTTATGCTTAAAAATCTCAGCAACAGATAACATATGATAAAACTATCTAGAACGGTATAAATTGTCATACAACAGTATTACATGTATGTGTTTACTGACAAGAAAGTACAATTAATTGTGTACCATATGATTTGCTTTAATGAGGTTCTCCAGAATAAGGTTTTACTAACATTTCAATAAAATGTTGCCGATGTTTGCCCATGGTAGACTCATGACAGTATAAACCTTTGGTTATTCACATAGCAGTTGAATGTTATTACTGAAATGCCACACGCACACTAAGTACAATCTATACCTTTTTATTAATACCGTGTGAAAATTAAAATGCCTAATTATATTTACTTGGCCTATATCACTCTAATATGATAATAGGTGTTACCTAACTTGGGACGAAGTCCAATATTTTTTTTAAGCAATATATCGGGGACCAAACTCCGGACAGTTTTCGTATCCGCTACCGAACATGGTTCATAACCGGAAGTAGTAAATAAACTTTATTGTACTATAGCTTTAGTTTGCACATTTTGTTGTTCATGTGCGATGCTTTATTCACGAGAAAATCCGTCATTAGTTTTATTCATCATAAAAATTATAAACATTGTCGGTCATCTAGGTTTATGGTTGTCAAGGACTACTTCACGCTCTATCTCGCGATATTTTGAACAGGTTCCACTTTTTCTACATCCTTGTACGTACCCGTTCTTGATTTTATTTATACAATATGTCGTTATTAGTACTTTGATACTCGTGCCCCTACAAGAGCAATTTTTTACTGCATAAACCCACTGTAGCTGTACATGTATTGCTTCCGGTATGTCATTTCCGGTGCATGAAAATTTAGTCATTAGTATATAGAAAAAAAGTTGCTATTTCTACCATAGTTGGGACTTCGTCCTGTATAAAACACAATAAAATGAAAAACAAAAAATACCATACTTTTGGAAAAGTTTCAAAATCCAACAGAAAATTGTAGAAAGAGTGAAAATTGTTACCATTAACACTCAATTACATGACCACTCATTTTCTGCTGCAATGAAAAGTGGCGGGACTAAACTAGTTTCATGGCCCCAAGTCTCCCCTGTTTTGGTGAAATGATGCGGTCGTGCAAGAGTTTTCTGCAAGAAGGTAAAAAGCTAAATCATTGACACTCGTATAACTTTATACTTCAATGAAAGATGTGTAGAGATAAACATATTTGATACCAGACATTTTAGTGGGAAAAATAAACATGTCGTTACCCAACGTGTAAACATCATTATATTTTTACATTAAAAAACCTGCATACTGCCATTGTCGATAGTAAGTTTTAATTACAATAGACATTTTCTATTTGGAACACGATATGTATCATACTTGATAATATTTCCGTTTTCAAGTAAAGAAAAAAACACGACGCTGATTTTCTCGTAAAACGTCTACGTGACCTGGGTAACGACAATGATCCAGTTCCCTTAATTAGATCAAAACTTTTATTCTTTTAAAAAAAGACATTTCTAGTAGAGTTAATGGACATGCCGTTTTAATAATAAGTAAGGAATAGTTGTTTGTCTTTGAAAAAAAAAAAAAACACAACGCATTTCCGCCTCCATTAGTATGGTTAGGATAACGTACATGATTACACTTCAAAAAACACTAAAAGCCTGTGGTTTACGTTGTCCTTCATTGGTAGCTGTCGTCCATTATATCTTGATTGGCATCACCTATTATTCTGAATAATAATAATAATAATACAAAAAAAAACAATATGTTATCAGTATTATCAGTATACAAAAAAAAAAAAATGGAACGAAGCCAAAAAAAAGCAACAAAGTTTTCGAGTCTTGTGTATTTGATTAAACATTATAAACATGATTGCAAGCATTCCAAACGACGAGTGTCACTAGTGGAGAAAAACATCTAACACTCCCGGAACACATGAGTTCACCTCGGTTCATAATGGGTTCATGTTGCTCAATCTTTGTTTCCTATGTAGTGTTTTGTATTTCATTGCTATTTTCTTAACTTTTGGCCATTGTATTGAATGTCCTTAACTTTTGGCCATTGTATTGAATGTCCTTTTCTTTTGGCCATTGTATTCAATGTCCTTCTTCAATTTCTGGCTTATGATCATGATTATCCCGTATCTTCCGGCTTTTCATTCTTTATATTGCAAAAGTATTTCACTATTAAGCTAGCATCATAATATTGAAAAGTCACGTATTTTATGAGAATAAAGCCCATTGTTTTTACATTTGTGATGTTGTGTTACGTTTTATTGATTGATACCTACATTTTTAGTATATACATATATATAATAGGTTGCTCGTGGTATGAATAGTTCAGTATTCAAAGTTTGTCTGAGATAACAAAGCTAACGATGAAAACAAATGTATGTCTTAGTTTATCACAATACGATGGCATTTTCCGTTGAAATATTGGCAGATAATCAAACGAAAGCGTGAATATTGACGATTCTAACATGACCTCACTCTTTCCCTTTGTTAAAAAAAAACAGAATTATTTCTTCGTATTATCTCATTAGCACATGCGCCGATGAATGTGACTAACGTTTACATTGGCAGCATAAATTGTGACCCGAATAATGCCGATAGAGGGCGCAGTATTATTCGAGTTACATAAATTGTGTGCGACATTTTCCGCGAGCGTCTGCCAATCAAAGTATACTACCGTATTTGTACTCTTAGACATATCAGAATCGAAAGAAATCATGGAAGCCAGAATGTGTTTTGAGTTTTAACATGGATTGGCGGATATTTGTAAATTTTATCCCTCGCTTCTGGCTCGGGATAAAATACTAATATCCGCCAATCCATGTTAAAACTCACAACACATTCTGGCTTCCATGATTTATTTCTTAATTTTACACAAGATGCAGTGTTCTATATCAGTCTCAGTACCAAACCGACTTAGTGACAATATTATCAGAGAATAATAAGTACCATCGGTTCCTTCAGTTAGAAGAGTTCTTCAAAATGGCTGTCCGCTGTGATATTGTAAAATTCGGCATTTCAACAAACCATATTTCAATGACGAGGGCGTTACATTTACTCTAAGTTGGTTAGATACGTTTGAAAAAGTATGATTTTTTTTTATTAGAGCCAAACTTTGTTGGAAGGTGGTATTTTCCTTTAATGCTATATCTAACGTTGTAAAGAAATAATGCATATTCAAGGTTTACTAAATACACAATGCCGTCTTGATTGTTCTGTCTTAAATTGACAGTTTCTAAAATAAATCCTTTTAAGATTAAAAATCCATTGAGCTGATTTTGATTTTAACTTTAACATTGGCAAAAACAAATCTGGTTATTAGTGATCTTAGAGGAGAAAATCATGACGTAATGGAATTGGAATTCAGAAACAATTAGCCTTACTTCATATTAACCTAAGATGGAAAGTAAATTGAACAAACAAAGTGTAAAAAGTTTGAATGAAATGAGTAAAAGGCTGAACATTATATGAAGCTTGAATGGAATGAGCAAAAGACTGAATTAGTTGTGTAATATCGGTGATACCAATAGAATATGTACTATAGTGTAGAGTGTTGATCTGTAGTAACTACCTTATTACAGTGTAATATCGGTGATACCAATAGAATATGTACTATAGTGTAGAGTGTTCATCTGTACTAACTACCTTATTACAGACATGTTAGGTATTCAATTTGGAAGAAGGAAATTGATTGAAAGTGATGACAAAGATTGAACGGTATCGAATTTACTGATCGTAAATCTGAGTTTAACTAACATTAAATCCTTGTTGTTTTGGTGTGCTAATGAACTATTTCATATATAAGGGAAACGACAGATTCTGAAAATTAAAAACATGTATAGCTTCCACACCGTATCAAACATTAGTACATGAGATTGATTACATAGTCATAGTATTAGAGTGATGTTTAATTGATACGATAACCAGTAAATATCGACAATATAGCAAACAACCAAACCGCACCACTCATCATATAAATAGACTTCCATCAGGGAGAGAAATATCAAGAATTGCTGTATAAATACATATTTGGCGCAACTAAAAAAAGAAAATATATTATCTAAACATAAGACAATATAAAGCAAGATACTGCAGACAATGGGTCAATAATTGTTCTTAGTTAACGAACTACTAACTACGTAGGTGGACACCACGGGTTTTATACTTTGTATCTATATGTTCGTTGTATACACCTTTCTGGTTTGATATGAGTCAGTGAGTGATTGCTATTTCTAACAAAGGGATGAGAAAATGTGCAGTAACTATCAGTGAGTTCGCAATAAAGCAATATTATACAATTATAGGCTTTTGGTGAGGTTGACGAAAGGATATGCAAACCCAAGCACCGGATATTATTAGTTACACAGTGTGCTAGTGATCTAATACGATATATACGGGGTCAGTAAATTCCATAAGGGGCGAGAGCGAAGCTCAAACCCCATATTTAATTTACTGACCCCGTATATATCGTATTAGGTCACTAACACACTGTGTAACGAAAATATATCTTACTGACTACCTTTGAATGAGGGATTTAGATGTAACTGCATCAAAACTAATAAATATGTAATTTTTGTGTTGTGTGTAAGTGATCAGGTGAAGTGGTCCATATGTGACGTCATCTTTGTTTTGAAAGAAAAAAGGGAGATAACTCTACTACTAACCGTGTATTAAAAACTACTGACCGTGTATTGAATACACACGGTTTCCACGTGTTCACTTTAAACCAATGAAATTTCTAGAAGTTTGTAAGAGGTAATTGATATTGACCAAGACATAGTAGATAAGATAAGATAAGATAAGAAAGCTTTATTTTGATTCGGTACATATACATAATAAATAACATAAGCTCTCAGTAGAGGTGAATATCATGTTTCTGGGGTTTATAAATCCCTATATTGACGGAAATCAAAAGTCATTAATTTTTATTATATGATTTAAAAGTAAACATTTTCCAATTAAGATGAAAATCAAATTTTTATTTGTCAGATTTTATAATGTCAATTTGTCCTATGATTTTGTCCTATGATATGGAGTTTGCGCCAGGTGTTGGAATCTTACATTAATCTAATCTGTATATATTTTGAAAAGTCGTTATTTAAATTTGTCAAAAGCAGTTGTTAAAGCCTTAGCCAAAATAATTAAATTAAAAATCACCTGTAATATGCTAAACGTAATAATCCTGGACTGTCAGTTTGAGAAATAAAGATATAATAACTGTGTTGCACAAGCTTCAATTAAATTTAAGTTTCTATTAAACCTTGTGTAAATTAATTTCATGTACATTTCAAGTCAGTTTAATTGTCAATTAAGTTTTAAATGAAACGTAGATTTAATTAAGGTTTGTGCAACCCTGCAGTCTAGAGGTAGATAATGTAATTTAGACAACCTATACCGTAAACATGTTCTGATTGTATAATGTGGACTTGCACCGAAAAAGAATGTCAACATTCCGTTCTAAAAGCACATAATCTAGTATTATATTCAACTATGTATTATTAGACATGACATAAATAGATGTTGATAAGAAGATACATTCGTACTCCATATCCTGATTAAATCATTTTGAACTTATATGGCACTGGGAAGTACAATCAATCAAACCCACTTCTCTCCCAAACATACACAATTATATCTATCCTAATGAATGGAATGTATTTTTTCTAAGTAAAGGAATCGTATTTTCCCATTCATCGTGATTTTTAATTTCATCGTGAATTTTAATTATCATTTTTTACAATAACAAATAAATCTGATTTAAAATAGTTTATTGAATACGTTTACTCCATGCCCCTGCCGCTGGTGAAAGCTGCACTAAAGA
>MJUT01006539.1:94091-113851 GCA_002080005.1 Gigantidas platifrons | reverse complement strand
CCTCACTGTCAGATTATCGTGCAGGTCAAAGAACAGGTCCTCACTGTCAGATTATCGTGCAGGTCAAAGAACAGGTCCTCACTGTCAGATTATCGTGCAGGTCAAAGAACAGGTCCTCACTGTCAGATTATCGTGCAGGTCAAAGCATGAAGTAGATCTAACTGTAAATGTCGTGTTTAATGAGATAGATACGATCAACATAGTCACTAAACGTGCAATTATTTTTAGTGAAAGCCAAGACTTAGATTTCCATCGGTTTCTGTCCTTGTCTGTTCTTTAGTGAAAGCCAAGACTTAGATTTCCATCGGTTTCTGTCCTTGTCTGTTCTGTGTTTAGAATTTGAAGATAAGTTGTGCGTGTTGTTGTATTAACCGTTATATTGTGGACCAAAACTGTCTCATTTCTATCATTTAAAAAGTAATCAATTTGATTCCGGAATGTTTTCATTCTAGGATGTCATGTTTTCTAATGACCACCATGACTAATGTGAATCTTAATTATAATATAAATCATTTCTGTAGATTATTTGTCGGCACGTTTATTTATCACTAAACATTAATAGCAAAAATATAAAAATAATTATTAGAGTTACTAAAAAACAATTTCTAGAATGTGAAACAAACTGTTTCTGTCAAAGAATACGTTGGACGCCTTGCATATTTTGGTATCAGTGACTTTATGTTTATATTGTCCTCAGAATTAATTAATTATTGGATTGATATTACAATGAGGAATACATTATAGGGTTTAAATATCGGTCAACACATATTTCATTTTACCATATTAATAAAACAGTTCCAGGTTGTTACAAGATGTTCTTTACATTGTCCTGAGGAAAGACGCAATTTTTTAAATAAATTAAGTATATTATAGTATATGAAAGAAAAGCTAACCTTGATGGTCAACAATTCCACTGAAATCAGCAAAACAAATCATCACATTTCATCTAAAATAATTGAAAATAAAAAATGGCCATGACATATGACGTTGGAAATCCAGGTCCTGGATTTGGACAGGCGCAAAGATATGGCTGTATAGATATGTATGTCATTGGTTATCTGAATAATATAGATCATATTGAGAATAAGATTTAAACGCAGTGTTTATAAAAAAGATAATAAGTTAAATATCATAGCTATTATTTATTTCTCTCATTTAGTCTTCTATATTTGGTTTATCGAAATACATTAATATATTGTACCAAAACAGATAAGTTTTATCAAGTCAAATGTAAATATCATTCAAGAGAAAACATTAAAGTATTGCTTTTTTGTATATTGATGAACCATGCAGTTTGACGGAAACATTTAACTATGTTTTTAAAAATAAAAGAAACAACTGTGTTTTAATGTTAACGTAGCATATATTGAAAACGTAATATAAAACAAAATTATCACATTGTTTCTATCCATCAATTCCTATCTTGCTGATTTGAAATTAGACAACATGGATACAGGACAAGGACATACTATCATTATGAATATTACATGCTTAATACCGAATGTCTCAATACACATAACGTTTTTTTTACTTATTTATTCCCATGATACTGAGCTCTCATCATAACAGGAGAGCCTAAACCATTTAATTTTATTAATGACCATCTAATGACGATAGTCTCAACTTAATTATCGTTTAGGAATTTATTATTTTTTATCAGTTCATTGACTTACACCATTATTATGATGATATACGATTACAATTATGCAAAAATAGTAAACCAACTGTAAACCAATCAACCATTTTAGGCATAAATTTGTTATCAATGCTATTAATGTATTGCGCTTATCTTATTCCGCCCAAATTTGTTTGGATGTTGTTCATTAGTTGTTTTGCGGTGGTGAGTAGATCTGGAATAGGGACTTCCAAAGCAATACATTTAATATGTAGCTTTGTTTATCTCTAGAGTAATAGCATACAATAAATACATACATTGAAGCCCGTCTGTGGCAATGTTTACTGGCTATAACTTTGTATGGTAAAGGTTTGTTAGCGAATTGCTGTAAGACGATATAACTTTGTATGGTAAAGGCTTGTCAGCGAAATGATGTAAGACGATATAACTTTGTATGGTAAAGGCTTGTCAGCGAACTGCTGTAAGACGACATAACTTTGTATGGTAAAGGCTTGTCAGCGAATTGATGTAAGACGATATAACTATGTATGGTAAAGGCTTGTCAGCGAAATGATGTAAGACGATATAACTTTGTATGGTAAAGGCTTGTCAGCGAATTGATGTAAGACGATATAACTATGTATGGTAAAGATTTGTCAGCGAACTGCTGTAAGACGACATAACTTTGCATGGTAAAGGTATGTCAGCGAATTAATGTAAGACGACATAACTTTGTATGGTAAAGGTTGTCAGCAGATAGATGTCAGACGATATCAGTTTGTATGGTAAGGGTTTGTCAGCGAATTGCTGTATGTCGACATCATTTTTTATTGTAAAAGTTTGTCAGCGAATTGATGCAAGGCGATATAACTTTGTATGGTAAAGGTTTGTCAGCGAATTGATGTAAGATGATATAACTTTGTATGGTAAAGGTTTGTCATCGAATTGATGTAAGACGATATCCGTTTGTATGGTAGAGGTTTGTCAGCGAATTGATGTAAGGCGATATAACTTTGCATGGTAAAGGTTTGTCAGCGAATTGATGTAAGACGATATCCGTTTGTATGGTAGAGGTTTGTCAGCGAATTGATGTAAGGCGATATAACTTTGTATGGTAAAGGTTTGTCAGCGAATTGATGTAAGGCGATATAACTTTGCATGGTAAAGGTTTGTCAGCGAATAGCTGTAAGACAACATAGCTTTGTATGGTAAAGGTATGTCAGCGAATTAATGTACGTTACAACTTTTTATTTCTTAACCCAATAAATAATATGTTCTTAGTTCATAGTCTGCTAATTAGGGTCTACAATCAATATTTATCATCATTCTGTTAAAATTATATTTTGTCTTTAATTGGAACGAATATGCGCAGGTGGTTTGTTGTTTGGTCATATCTGTTTTACTGTTGGATAAGCTAGTCATAACGAGGATATAATTAACTGGATTTAAGCCCGCAATATTTGGTGATGGTTTCAAACCATTGATACCGAGTTTGTCTTGTTTGTTTTGTGATTATAATTTTTTCTCAGAGGAATGGTACATGTTGCGGTGTGTGGTTATATTATTTTCTATCATTGCTGTTTAATGTCTTGGAGAAAATAAATGCACTAGATTGAAGGAAAAATATATCTAAGATATGAACAATTTTACTAACTCTACTTTCAGATACGCAAAACTATTCCATGAAAATGTAAAGAAAAACAGTTAAGCGATTTGTATATCGCAGACTAGAAGGTAAATGATGGTACAATGTAATTAAAATGTCGAACTGGATTTTGCTTAACAAACAATCCTATAATTACTCAGGGCTACGAGCTACGTAAATATACGGTTTATACTTTCAATAGTCTCATGCATGACTCTTGGTCCATAAAACTCAATTCAGAAATAGTCTTGGTAATCCATCTATTCATAGCTGAGTTCATCATCTGTTTTATTGGTTTTAGTTTTTCTTTTAATCATTTTATTGTCTGTCCTTTGAACTATGGTTCTAATTACCCATCTGCAAAACGTTTTCTAAAAGTCAAAATACTGGCAGTCTACTTATAAATTGTTATGCATTTCTATACTGTGATACTATTGTGGAGGAATACGTGTGATATTTCCTTGAAATTCTCATTAAAAATCAGGTTAAGAAGAACCATCACATATATTTGAAATTTAAGTCTGATGTATAATATTATACTGCAATAAATGTTGATAAAAAGTAAGGGACGATAATAATTGCCATCACTTGGGATTTAATTAGGTTTGTGTTCGATCTTAGTGACCAGTGATATTCTTCCTTCAAGACATTAGACATTAATTTTATATGTTCTGTCAGTTTACCTTATAACAGACATATCGCACTTGACTGTCACTAAGATGTGATCACTGCTATCCCGCTGTATCTTCTGTAATATATACCACTATCATCACAGCTTCATTTGTCCCATTAAACTTCTTGGTATTGTTTAAACAACAACAGAAGATTAAGTAGGATATTTATATGTAAACATTGTAACGTGTATTTAAATGCCATAATTTTGAACATTGATGAAAAATGATAATGTGCATATTAATCCCAAGCAGGAGAAGCTGGATAATATTTCGAAACCTACATTTCTCAGATAATATTAATGTTTCTCCTGATTTTGGTAGATCGTTATACTAGTTCGAGGTATGTCAAAATCAGATAGGCAACAACTATTAATAATTAATTGATCGGTGACGAATATGTATATGTTGTGTACAAGTTGTAAGTTTGTACAAATTATAATTTGTATGAAATTAGAGAATACAAATTATAATTTGTACAAAATCAGCATAAAAATCACTTATAACTTGTACAAATTTTCTTATATTTGCAACTATTTAAAGTAAAGAAATTATTAAGATGAATATCAGCTAATTTTTATTAGGGATTCTATAAACTTAATCAGTATATGTTGAAATTGAATAAAATATATCACAATTGTGCTTAAGGTAATAAAGTTTTGTTGAGTTCCACTTATATGGTTAATCTTAGTTATTGATTTTGGATGAACAGTTCTTTCAAATAAGGGTCATATTTGAGATTCAGTTAAGTTGGGAGGTAAAAACTGTAAGAATGGTTGATCAGCAGGATAGGTTTTACCGTGAAGTGATGGAGCTATCCAGGAATAATACATCCAAACACAATGTTCTCTATACCAAAGAAAAAGTTGATGAACTAATAGACAAGGTTTTTCATGCAAAGACTGACTAAAGAAAAATGATCAGGAAAGACATTTGTTGAAGAAATTCGATGTCATGCAAGTTTCTGGAATGCAAAAGCTCATACGAAGACAATTGAACGAAGGTAATATAATACTGAATACTATATTTTACGGTTCACTGACTTGATTAAGGTTTACGTCCGACTTATCCATATCTCAGTAACTACATGAACTAGGGTCATGTAAACTTGCATGCAGGTGCATCTATGGTAGTCTGTCAGCATCCAGGTGGAATTAGGTCACCATGACCTACAATGTACAGTTCGCTGACTTTTAGTCATATCGGTGAACACCAGTTGTTCAAATACTAAATCCTAACAATTCTGATAATGATGTTCAGTTGGTTGAACCGGTCAAGGATACAGCTATGTCTGAAATTGCAACAGACATCACAGAAACGCATATTTAACATGCATGAAAACGAGCCCTATCATGCCTATCAGGACAGCAAATTCAGGCCAAGAAACTGATGAGAACCACAAAACGAAAGTTAAGTGAACTTTCTGTTGGAAACAATGTAATAATTCCGATTCCACAGTATGATCGTGGACCAACAGATCCGAGAAATATAATGGGTGTAATTGAAGAGATGTCTGAGTATGGCTGAGTGTTGGCACTTCTATTGGGACATTGTCAGGGTATCTTTGCAGGAACCAAATAGAAGCTGTAAATGATACGAGTCTTAGCATCTCAATGATTCCATCTCTACAAATATCCTTGCGTGAGGCAGTTCGCAAAATTTCAAAAACTGGAGGTCAGGGTTATCTGAGTTGCAAGTGCAAAGGTGGTTGCAAAACTTCAAAATGCAAGTGCAAAAAACAAAATATCCTGTGTAATTCACGTTGTCATGGTTCTATGACATCCTCAAACAAGTAAATTTGAAAACTGGAAGTTGATTGAACTAAAAGTACTTTTGACATGATTTTGTAAAATATTGTTAATGTGTTTTCTTCTTCATTAAAATCAGTTTGTATTCATATTAAGAATTCCTTCGTTTTGAACAGTTGCAAATAGGTAAACAATTGTACAAGTTGTAAATGATTTTTAGGCTAATTTTGTACAAATTATAATTTGTATTCTCTAATTTCATACAAATTATAATTTGTACAAACCTAAAATACAAATTATAATTTGTACAGAATTTTCATACAAATTATAATTTGTACAAACTTACAACTTGTACACAACATATATAATGATAGTGCAGTGTAAATTAATATACACAGTTTATGCGTATGATGCCTCAAAACTAGAACAATGGCGAGGTTCATCGAGCCTTTTCCGAGTATTGCAGCGAAAACACAGATTAAACATTATATTTTCAGACACTGCATTAATATTGTGCTTATCCTTCAGAAAAGTCGTATTAATCAATTGCCGGTTATATTTTTAATCAAAAGATAACATTATACAATTATTCCTTGATCACCTGTTTTGATATTTTATGTCAACAGGAAGTGAACTGATTTGTAACAAATTTTCCTAAGCTCAACAGGCAAACATGTGAAAGGGGTACCAGAAAGGGGTACCAGAAAAGCTATATTTCACTTCAGTGACCGTATATATCAAATACAATCAACGCAGTTTGAATGCTCAAATAGAACGAGTGCAGGATAAAAGACGCTATATATATATATGACGTTAGGAGTAATGGTATACGTGTTAATAATAACATAGATATCTAATTACTATACTTACATTCACCATGCTTTAGTCTAAAGTACACATTTTTTCTGAAGAATAGACAAAATTCGGTAGCAGGTATATTTTACTTCGGGAAAAGTAAAATTTTTACGTCTGTCATATATTGAAGAATTCAATATTCTCTTTGATACTGTCTTATTTCAAAATACTAGGTCTACATAGTATTGATAAATACATTTTTTTTTAATATAGCTACATGCAATTTCTTAATGGAAGTATTGAAATGTATTTCTCTTTTTAGCTAAGCTTAGTTATAATTCAGACATAGCCCAAAGTCACTTATTTACAACAATAATTTTCTTTAAAGTAAATCAGCAATTGACCCAAATTTTACCATAGTACACCAAAGTTGTCGCGAAGAAATAGAAAATCAGATCGATTTATGCAATGTCTAATTAAGTGATTAGTTATCATGTTCTTGCAAACACTCACAGGATTAAGGTTTCTTATCTTTCCATTATTTGATTACGGCAATAAACATCTTTACCAGAATTAATCTCTATTTTAACATTCATATGCAAATATATTGTCACAATTATGGTATTTAAATATATAAGACGATTACCACTTAGTTTGTTTTCTTGTTTTTCTGTGTATTGTATGGAATAAAATATAATTCATAACGTAAAACTCTCCGTGATTGGAACCAAAGATTGCATCAAGCAGTTTCTTTTACAACAGATCAGCGAGTAGTGTCATAAACCGTTCAAGTACGAGTTTTCTATGAAAATGTACTCGGAACTTTATGACCACTAGAACTGATTAGATACAATAGTCTGTGTTAGATATAGCCTCCTCTCGTTAGAATGTCAAACTGACCATCAGTATTCAAGTTAATGAACAAATACTTTCCACTTCATTTGTTATTTATGTCAACGATCCAGTATTTAGGTTGACCGTTGCCGAAGATACTGAGACAGATTGTCGTAAAAGGGCGCAAAAGAGTGATTTGCTGTGTTTGAGAAGCTTCATTGTTGGATTGTGATTGTTGAGGCCGTGTTGACGATTTGCTGAGTTGAACTGTTAATGTTGTATAATATTCGCTATAACCAATCGTTTATTATTGTGTATATATCTTGTAAATAAATATTATCGCAACTTCACATGAGTTACAGTTTTAACTTGGCGTTTCTAATTCGTTGAAAAACTTTACCTAGACGTTCCAAATGTTCATCAAATGTATGGCTAAATATTATGATATCATCCAGGTAGACCAAACACAAATCCCACTGTAATCCAGCGAGCACGGTTTCCATAAGACGTTGAAAGGTACTTGGGGCACCACATAGTCCAAACGGCATAACGTTGAATTCGTACAGACCCCAATTGGTCGTAAATGCACTTTTTTCTTTACTGCTAGAGTCCAGCTCAATTTGCCAATATCCGCTAACTAGGTCCAATGAAGAAAACAATTTTGCCCCTTCCAAGGCATCCAGTGTCTGATCTATTCGTGGCAAAGGGTATGCATCTTTTTTTGTTACTGCATTTACTTTGCGGTAATCGATATCAGCACGACAACGCCCGATCGCAAACAGCTCGTGCTACTGTTCTAGCCAACCAGAACGCAAAACTGCCCCCCTGGCCGTTTAAGTCACTAGATTTGAACCCAATAGAACATTTGTGGATGACTTGGATCGACCCGTGCGCAGTGGTCAACCAGCGTCGAAATCTCTGCAAGAACTGCAACAAGCTCTTGAGCAAGAATGGGGGAGAATTCCGTAAGACTGTATTCTTCGATTGATCGAGTCAATGCCGAGATAGGTCCGTGTTATAGGCTAAATGTGGACACAACATATATTGACCTTAAAGTGACGTCATCTGAACGTTATGGACTTTAATGTGATCAATTTTGACATTTTAATGAACGTTAATTTCTGAACAACCAGTGTGCCAAATTTCAGTGTAATGTAATGCTTATTTCTGTATCTAAAATGATGTTGAAAATTTGAAGTAAATTAAAAAAATTTCACATGTTGCGATTCTTTTTTTTGGAGAGTATATTTTTGTTTTTCATTTTATTATGAACAATGGCATATGTTTTAACTAAACCATTATATGCACATTGTGATCAATTTTATTTTGTCAATAGTGCTTACACCAAAATGTTGAAAGCCATAACCATCCTAGAACACACTGTGACAAAGTTAGTTAACACTCATTTAAAATGCGTATGCAAATTCTAAAAATAAATTAAGACTATATAAAGGTGATAATTTACGCACTTGACCGTATCATTTCTTTCCCCACTTCCACGAATTCCCCTGTTTATCTACATTGTTTTAATTGTTTAAAATACACAGTTGGCATTCAAATAATTAATTTACAATTTCCGAAACAGTAGACCATTCTTATTTATCAAGTGGTTGGCTAAATATAATATTTTAAGCATATAAATAGCTTATATTTTCATATTGTTTATAATTACTACGATAACTAACAGAATCATAAACGGGTTGGGATATGAAATAATTCACGGAAATAGTCTGGTCCTTTACACGCTTTATGGTTATCATTGGGTTATATGAAATCATTTTGATGATGCAGACTTTTGGAATCGCCTGTATAAAATGGTATAGTCCAAAATAGGGTATATAAACGCTTGTCGCAGCGTGTCTGGTCACTTTGCGTTGCTCGGTCGAGCAACATGTTTGGTCAATAGCCTACGCAATACTATTAATCGCTCTTGGTTACTTGATTAGCAGCTTTACGCATAGGTTAAATTTACTATAGTTGCGTGCGTCAAAACGCACAGGTGCAAGGTAAACGCACAGTGTGAATTAACTATAGTGGCGTGCGTAAAACGCACAGGACCGACGCACAGGTTAATATAGTAATAGGATACGTGATATTTTCTTGCTAGGTTTACTGTTGACAGCTACAATAAAGAATAGGACATATTAGGTTTTATACATCAAGCTAGCTAATTATTCGCTATCAAATCCCAGGAAACTGGTACGAATCAATTAGCCACTCAAAGATATTGTAAGCCTCTCCGCTCGGCACGTTACACAATTTTGTGGCACAGCGGTGGGATTTGATAGGTCGACTAAACTAGTTTTTGATGTACAGTTTTAAATATGTCCCGTAAGAAAGACCCGAGTTTGTGGTATGACCCAGAGCTTAGTATGAGTGAAGAAGAACTTCGTCGGGAAATAGATGAGATAAATAAAGAAATAGGAAGCATCCGGGTTGAAGAGTTAAAGACACCAATAACCCGATATACACGCCGTGATTCGGGCATACCTTCATCAAGGCGAACAGAGAGGCCAAGACAGAGCAATGTATCGCCGATTGATATGGGCAGACGGGCTAAACCCCCAACTTACAAAGTCGTTGACAGCATGGACAGTGAGGACGAAAATGATGATCTCGGAATTAGAGATAGATACGTGTCTCAAAGAAAGAAGTCGCAAGACTTCAAAACTAAGAACATTGTAAAGCCAGCACCCTATGACGGGAAAGGCCCTTGGATAGATTATAAGTCGCATTTTGATGGATGTGCGCAAATAAATGAGTGGTCACAAAAAGAGAAGGGGTTGTATTTGGCCGTGTCTTTAAGAGGTCAGGCTCGAGGTTCGTTGGGAAACGTGCCTCTTGAGTTGAGACAAAATTACAAGGAGCTTGTAAAGTCATTAGAAGAACGATTTTCCCCGTCGAATCAGACTGAGCTGTATAGAACTCAGCTGAGGTAACGAAGACAAAAGGCCATTGAAACATTACCAGAACTGGGACAAGATGTTCGACGACTAGCTAACCTTGCTTATCCAACCGCCCCAAACGAAGTTTGCGAAACATTGGCTAAAGAGCAATTTATTGACGCTCTTATTGATGTCGATATGCGGTTAAGAATTAAGCAAGCTAGACCTGTTAACCTTAATGATGCTGTAAGGCATGCAGTCTAACTAGAGGCTTTTAATAAGGCCGAGATTAAGAAAACTGAAGGAAAGGGGTATCTAAGAGTGGCGTCGGAAACATTTGATAGCAACAGTAATATCAGTGAAGCATTAAAGAGTATGCAAAAAACCCTGACAAACCTTCAGAACGAGGTAAAAAGCTTAAAGTCAAGTACGCCAGCTAGACCAGAATACCGAAACAATTCGAAACAGAGTCTGGGTAGTAGCGACTACAAATGCTATGTATGTGGTAAATCTGGTCATATGAAACGAAATTGTCCCCAAAGGCCTCGAGTACAGAATAGTGCCAGTAGTCCAAAACGTGGCACACCAACATTTAGCCAGAGTAAGAATTCTGGCAAGAGCCCGGCATATAAAACATCAGCTACGGTAGGCGTACATAAGTTGACAGCAGAAGTTGGAATGTTTATGAAAGCAAAATTCAATAGTGTCGTAGCTAATTTATTGATAGATACGGGAGCTACCATAACAATAATAAACACCAAGCTATACAAACAAATGTCCAATGTTAGCTTGTCTCCATCACAAAGAGAAATTCTTACTGCCAATGGAGAGTCTTTACAAGTCATGGGTAAAACTATTGCCGACTTTGAGTTTGAAAATTTTCAGTGTTCAAACATCGCTGTGATAGCAAATATCAACGTTGACGGAATAGTGGGGTTAGATTTTATGAGGGCTCACAGCGCAGCTATTGACATAGAACGGAACCTAATCACAGTTCAGGGGCAGGAATTAAATGTCCAAATAGCTGGTCAGATAGGTTGTTACAGAGTTGTCGTGTCGGAGACAGTAACATTACCACCACGTACAGAAAGTATTGTAAATGGACAGGTAGAAAACAGTGCCCCAGACTCTTTCAAAGTAGGGCTTGTCGAGCAAACTGATGACTATAGGAAAACAGAAAAAGCTTTGTTTGGCAGAGCTCTAGTCAGCAACGATAAGACCATACCCCTCAGACTAATGAATATATCTGCTGAGTCACAAACGTTGTATGGGGGTACAGTTATTACTAAGGTTAGTCCCGTAGACGACATTCCAAGTGCTGAAAGCACTCTAATAGAACAACAAAGTCAGGAAAGTAGTCATGTGCAGGTATCAAGTGCTGTGCCTGATCATTTGATAAATTTATATGAGACATGCATAACAGACCTTTCAGCTAGTCAAATACAAAAGGTTCAAAAACTTTTAAACAGATATGCTGGCATCTTTTCAAAGCATGACGCGGACTATGGTCGAACTAGTCTCATCAAGCATCAGATAGAAATAGAAAATGTAAAGCCATTTAAGGAACCACCCAGGAGGGTTTCGTACCATCTACAAGAGGATAATGATAAGGCTATCGAAGGCATGCTAGCTAAAAATGTCATAGAACCATCACCCAGTCCATGGGCTGCAGGCATTGTACTTGTAAAGAAAAAGGATGGTTCTACACGTTTTTGTGTGGATTATAGAAAGCTTAACAGGGTGACTGTTAAAGATGCATATCCCCTCCCGAGAATAGATGATTCTCTAAATCAGATGTCGGGAGCAAAATGGTTCTCAACTTTAGATCTTTGTTCGGGATATTGGCAGGTGGAAGTAGAGCCAAAGGATCGTCAGAAAACTGCATTTGCAACAAGGAAAGGGTTATACCAATTTCAGGTTATGCCGTTTGGTCTATGTAATCCTCCAGCTACATTCGAACGCCTAATGGAAACAGTATTGGCAGGGTTACAATGGGACATTTGTTTAATATATTTAGATGATGTCATTGTATTTGGAAAGGAGTTCGAAGACATGACATCTTTAATTATTGCTATGTTTTATGTTTTTTTTCTCTTTTTGGTTCGTGTATGTGAGGTACCCATACACCAATAAAATGTTATGAAGACGTCTTTTGTCCTGTATATATATATTTATGTGTCCGTCGGATGGGGACGTTAAATCCGAGGTCCCGTGTTCAGTGAGCGCCACGCCTGTGCACGTTAAAGATCCCTTCAGTAGAGCAGTCTCTTCGGAGCTGTGTTCGTTAAGAGTAGGCATCATTATGAAGCCGCTACTCAGGCAAAATTATTTCTTACCGGTTTTTGACATTTTATATATCTTTTCCAGTGGCAGTTAAAATTATTTTCTATGATTAATAGGTGGTTAGATTTATTAATTGTTGTAGTAAATTTCTGTTACAGTTGCTCAGTTATAGGGTTATAAGCATTTATATGATGTTAGGGAATAGGAAAGTCTGTTTAAGTTTTGGTGTTAGGTAGAATGTCACATTGAACGTAGTTACGAATTTATCTTCGTAGTAGAAACTGATGGAACTCTGGACGTGGTGGTAGACTAAATGTCTACGAGCTGAAGTTCTGACCAACCAGGGGTTAGAACATGTTAGACTAGTGGCCGATGGCGCTCGGCACTTAGCATTGATAGGCATCGATGCCGTTCATTGTGGGATATGTCCAGCTGATGACAAAACCTCTGCTTTGCACGTTGATAGAGTTGAAAATGGCCACAGGAATCGAAGTTTTCAGTTGAAGCTAGAAGGGTATGTAAATGCGAGGACGCATTTCTTGCAGGCGTGGGTATTGTGACAAAGTTAGTTAACACTCATTTAAAATGCGTATGCAAATTCTAAAAATAAATTAAGAATATATATAGGTGATAATTTACGCACTTGACCGTATAATTTCTTTCCCCACTTCCACGAATTCCCCTGTTTATCTACATTGTTTTAATTGTTTAAAATACACAGTTGGCATGCAAATAATTAACTTACAATTTCCGAAACAGTAGACCATTCTTATTTATCAAGTGGTTGGTTAAATATAATATTTTAAGCATATAAATAGTTTTTATTTTCATATTGTTTATAATTACTACGATAACTAACAGAATCATAAACGGGTTGGGATATGAAATAATACACGGAAATAGTCTGGTCCTTTACACGCTTTATGGTTATCATTGGGTTATATGAAATCGTTTTGATGATGCAGACTTTTGGAATCGTCTGTATAAAATGGTATAGTCCAAAATAGGGTATATAAACGCTTGTCGCAGCATGTCTGGTCACTTTGTGTTGCTCGGTCGAGCAACATGTTTGGTCAATAGCCTACGCAATACTATTAATCGCTCTTGGTTACTTGATTAGCAGCTTTACGCATAGGTTAAATTGACTATAGTTGCGTGCGTCAAAACGCACAGGTGCAAGGTAAACGCACAGTGTGAATTAACTAATGTGGCGTCCGTAAAACTCACAGGACCGACGCACAGGTTAATATAGTAATAGGATACGTGATATTTTCTTGTTAGGTTTACTGTTGACAACTACAATAAAGAATAGGACATATTAGGTTTTATACATCAAGCTAGCTAGTTATTCGCTATCAAATCCCAGGAAACTGGTACGAATCAATTAGCCACTTAAAGATATTGTAAGCCTCTCCGCTCGGCACGTTACAACACTGTGCATATTCTTACGCACTATATGTGGGGTGAAAGAAGTAGGCATATCGTCCTAGGAATTGATAAAGAGATTTTATTTATCTTGATTAATCATAATCAAAACTAGTCAATTATTTAACATAAATCAAATCTACACTTTGGTTTCCAAAAAAAAACCATTTAGATTTGTTTGTCATTCCACGTCATTCGTTTCTACTTATTGTCAACATAGACTTTATTACGCATGAATATTCCATTTCTCTGAATGGTTCTGGAATTGCATATGTGACATTGAATATAAAATTAATCACATAATTCCATGTTAATGTATTATTACAATACCATCCATATATTTGTATGCAGTTTTGTTTCAATTATTGAAATCAGAATCTCCCTCGTGGATATTAACACCATGTAATACAGAATGCAATAAGCACGCAATCATAATATCTAAATATAAAGGGGGAAAACAAACAACAAGGTTATTAATTTGAGCAGCTTGAATGATGATAGAATAGAACGATTTGGGAGCATTTCAAAGATTAAATTAAATGACATTTTCTTTGCTGCATTATTCAGATTGACACAATATGTAGTATTCCAACCTACTATACATGGTACGTTGTAAACAACACATCTTTTGTAGTGATATGTTAATGTTGGTATATAAATTTATTCATCAAACAGTTTTAGTTTGTTTAACTGTTTTGTATATTGCTGAAAAATAAGTGATCCTTCTAGTTTTGACATATTGCTAATCATGATACGATGAATTATGTGTCAACAACGTATTAATATTTGTTTGTTGCTGTTTTTCAGATTAATTTGCGATATAATGCACGAGTTGAAAATCAGTGACGATAAATAAAGTTGATGGCTTGGGGTATTGGTGTTTATCGTTTCTCTCAGCGAGGTTATCATCCTCCCAGTAATCAGTGCTTCGGTCAGCGAGATTATCATCCTCCCAGTAATCAGTGCTTCGGTCAGCGAGGTTATCATCCTCCCAGTAATCAGTGCTTCGGTCAGCGAGGTTATCATCCTCCCAGTAATCAGTGCTTCGGTCAGCGAGGTTATCATCCTCCCAGTAATCAGTGCTTCGGTCAGCGAGGTTATCATCCTCCCAGTAATCAGTGCTTCGGTACTGACATGGTTTATTGGATTGCAATTCACTGTTCCCATGTAATGTCATTGTTAATAAAAACCAATGTTCTGCTCCCCCAGACATAGGTACATTAGTTGTGTTTAACTGTACTGTTTAGGCCCTTTGGTAGTCTTGCTTCTAAAGACTTATTCGCAGAGTTAATATGCTTTCGTCGGTTGATAACTGGTACGTCTTTGCATCTTTGTCGTCTTGGTGTTATTTGGTGTGTATATTTATATTCCATGCAGTATCATGAACATGAAAACAAAATACTGGTGAAGTCATCTTTCAATTATCATCATCATTGTTCCTGTCATCACAGAACAAGGTAACACAGATAGACAATCATATGACTGCTATCAGGTATATGGGAATACTTGACAGTTCAATAAACGTTAGAGAATACAGGATAATCCAGAGAAATTGGCAACATAGGGTACATAAGACGAGGAAATACAAAGCAAAAACACATGTGTCGGACACCACTATGGGCAAATACGAACACAAATAACGTAAATTAAACATTCGATCACATACAAACAACTGGAGGTAAAGACGAACCGAACATCGTTATTATGTCGAAATCGTAACGGCTGAATGTTTTATTTTCACTTTAAGCCATGCTCGTCGGTTAGCTACATACACTATCATTATGCTTCTGTCGATTCCTAGAATGAAAAGACCTATATAGAAGTAGACTGTACCTTTAACTGTAGACAAAATGCGGTTTAATATTGACTTAAGGCCTACGGAATCTATGACATAAAACGCCGGCTGTGCAAGCATTATTTATCTATTTGTTTTCCATATATAAGCTGTAAATTCATTTGTACTTATATTCCTAATAGAAATTGATATTGCTAAATTTTAAGCATATTATCCAGTACACATCTTGATGTTAATCCTGTGAATGAGTGACAGATGAGACTAGTGGTAATGTAATTAGAATTAGTTACACATCCAATATTACAGGTGTAGAATATACAATTTCTTTTCTTTATACACGTACTTTATGATCTATGTATTTTGACGGGAAACATTTGCAGCTCGACATAATGGTACCTTTCACAAGCAGATAAACTGTAATATCATTCATTCAGAATATTATACTTATGTGTGAATAATAATCATGCAATTTACAAAAAACGACCAAATAATAAAAAAGAAAAGAAAAACAATATCAATATATAGTCCATTTGTCATGCATAATGTCCAATTCTTCGGAAGTTTCTAACACGTGAAATATGTTTCATGTCGTAGTTTGTAATGAATTCTAATATGACGTCCTTCATTGGCTATATAAATAATACAATGATAAAACTCACGATATATTGTAATTCGCTCATGCGTATTGACGAACAAATTACAAACATCATTCCCTAGTGAATTTATGTATTCATACAGCACTGTGGTGCATAACAAACATAAAAATGCACGTATTGTTTTTACCTATATTTTTCCGGAATAAATACTTAAAACAACCATCAATGGACTTTGACTTTTTAAATTTAACATCTTCCGGTGAAGTCGTTTACAAGGAACGCTGATGACATTAAAACACATTATTACCGATTTATTTTACGATTTTGTGAGCATTTTATTGGTTTAAGTTGCTAAATTCAAAATGCCATTAAATTGGAAAATATCAGTAACTTCATAGCATCACAGTCTATTTATACATAAAAGAAAAACAACTGTAAACATGAAGGTTAGTGAATTTTGTTATGAAATGCATTTCCATTACTGACTTCCACTTCAAAAAATAAGTTAGATTTGTCCTACTAGAATCGAAATAATTCATGGAAGCCAGAGTTTGTATCATGTTTTAACATGGGTAACATTATTTTCGTTGCATTTTATCCCTAGCTATCGCTCGGGATAAAATTTTTACTAATATAATGTTACCCATGTTAAAACTGTATACAAACTCTGGCTTCCATGAATTATTTCTTAAATATTTCTAAAATTGGTATCGTACTAATTATAGTGTATCCATGTACTCGAGTTTCGTCTATTAGTGAAACTTACCGCAAAATCTAGCTGAAATATAACAATTGAAGACGTTATACACCCATTATCCACCCATGCTTTTTTATCTGTATTAACTGACTTCCGTGATTTAATTTCTTGTGTGCGCTTTATTGAGGTTATTACGTGTGTTTTGAATTAATATGTTGGATGCACACGCATGCATGTACTTTTAAAGAATTGTTTAGGAGATTAAAGCGAATTTCCAGATAGAAATGAATATTCCAGGACATATACGATCCGGATGATAAAAATCAATAACCAGACATTATCCAAGCTAAAATTAAGGAAACGAATAATACCGCGGACAACGCAAACTCTCACAAAAATCGAGAATAAGAGCATGTATGAAATATACAAACGGGATGAATGCTATTTCATGACAAGAATAAACGTTCCAGATTTATTCACATTCAAGAATGTTTTTGTTGTCAGATGAATTGAGTGAAAAACAGATATTTCCATAAAGTCATGTTGTCAATTGTAAAAGAGGATTACCAATTACCAGTTAATAGCTTGTATGTTTATCCGTGGACGAAACAATTAGTTAGGGACCCAGTCGTATAAAAACAATTATTTCATAGAAAAAACAAACATCAATATGCCATGCAGTAAAAAGACAGGGAAATCAGCTTATTCAGTCTTAAGTCATTTGCTGAAGAATGTAATTACTGGTATGCTGACGTCGAACACAATTTATTTTGAGACAAATATGTGCTTACTGATCGTACTTGTGGATTTTTTCAAGGTCTTTGAAATGTTTTCTAGATTACTTTTCCAGTAGTTAAATTTAAAAAGTAATTTCATCAATGAAAAATCAATACGAATGATACGGTCACCGTTCTATATTTGTGTTAGCGTAAATATTAATAGACGGTTGAATAAGTTAGATAGTCAGTAATGTTCTGTAGCAGTATATCACATATAGCTTTGGATATGTAGAGTGGTAAGAAGCACATTGATTGATGTTCAAGTGATTAAACCGAAGCATTTATTATTTCAAGCAATATTTTAGTCATATTCTGGAAGAAAATTGTATTACAGAATATTTTGAAGATACCAAAGGGGCATATCAGAAGCCGTAAATAGAAAAAGGACAGACAAGACAGTGGCCAAAAGAAAAAGGACAGACAAGACAGTGGCCAAAAGAAAAAGGACAGAAAAGACAGTGGCCAAAAGAAAAAGAACAGACAAGACAGTGGCCAAAAGAAAAAGGACAGACAAGACAGTGGCCAAAAGAAAAAGAACAGACAAGGCAGTGGCCAAAAGAAAAAAGACAGACAAGACAGTGGCCAAAAGAAAAAGGACAGACAAGACAGTGACCAAAAGAAAAAGGACAGACAAGACAGTGGCTAAAAGAAAAAGGAAAGGCAAGACAGTGGCCAAAAGAAAAAGGACAGACAAGACAGTGGCCAAAAGAAAAAGGACAGACAAGACAGTGGCCAAAAGAAAAATGACAGACAAGACAGTGGATAAAAGAAAAAGGACAGACAAGACAGTGGCCAAAAGAAAAAGGACAGACAAGACAGTGGCCAAAAGAAAAAGGACAGACAAGACAGTGGCCAAACGAAAAAGGACAGACAAGACAGTGGTCAAAAGAAAAAGGGCAGAAAAGATAGTGGCCAAAAGAAAAAGGAAAGAAAAGATAGTGGCCAAAAGAATAAAAGACAAACAACGATCTACAAAACACAGAAAATTAAAGATCTAGCAATACGAACGCCACTAGAATCCGAGGGTAAACTCAGGTGCTCCGGAAGGGTAGATAGTTAATGAGACAACGTCTATCTCACTAGTCAAGTTTACTTCAAAGATTGTTGATGTACACTACATTGGTTCAGTCGATCTACCACATTGGTTCAGTGGATCTACCACATTGGTTCAGTCGATCTACCACATTGGTTCAGTGGATCTACCACACTGGTTCAGTCGATCTACCACATTGGTTCAGTTGATCTACCACATTGCTTCAATCGATCTACCACATTGGTTCAGTCTATCCACCACATTGGTTTAGTCGATCCACCACATTGGTTCAGTCGATCCATCACATTGGTTCAGTCGATCTACCACATTGGGTCAGTCGATCTACCACATTGGTTCAGTCGATCAACCACATTGGCTCAGTCGATCAACCACATTGGTTCAGTCGATCTACCACATTGGCTCAGTCGATCTACCATATTGGTTCAGTCGATCTACCACATTGGTTCAGTCGATCCACCACATTGGTTCAGTAGATCTACCACATTGGTTCAGTGGATCTACCACATTGGTTCAGCCGATCTACCACATTGGTTCAGTGGATCTACCACATTGGTTCAGTAGATCTACCACATTGGTTCAGTCGATCCACCACATTGGTTCAGTGGATCTACCACATTGGTTCAGTGGATCTACCACATTGGTTAAGTCGATCTACCACATTGGTTCAGTGGATCTACTACATTGGTTCAGTCGATCCACCACATTGGTTCAGTGGATCTACCACATTGGTTTAGTCGATCTACCACATTGGTTCAGTCGTTCTCCCACATTGGTTCAATCGATCTACCACATTGGTTCAGTGGATCTACCACATTGGTTCAGTCGATCCACCACATTGGTTCAGTCGATCCACCACACTGGTTCAGCCGATCCATCACATTGGTTAAGTCGATCCACCACATTGGTTCAGTGGATCTACCACATTGGTTCAGTCGATC
>MJUT01006539.1:68140-80705 GCA_002080005.1 Gigantidas platifrons | reverse complement strand
CCTCTAATTTAAAGAGTGTTCAAGCCAGTCGTGGATGATGTAGTCCCTCTAATTTAAAGAGTGTTCAAGCCAGTCGTGGATGATGTAGTCCCTCTAATTTAAAGAGTGTTCAAGCCAGTCGTGGATGATGTAGTCCCTCTAATTTAAAGAGTGTTCAAGCCAGTCGTGGATGATGTAGTCCCTCTAATTTAAAGAGTGTTCAAGTCAGTCGTGGATGATGTAGTCCCTCTAATTTAAAGAGTGTTCAAGCCAGTCGTGGATGATGTAGTCCCTCTAATTTAAAGAGTGTTCAAGCCAGTCGTGGATGATGTAGTCCCTCTAATTTAAAGAGTGTTCAAGCCAGTCGTGGATGATGTAGTCCCTCTAATTTAAAGAGTGTTCAAGCCAGTCGTGGATGATGTAGTTCCTCTAATTTAAAGAGTGTTCAAGCCAGTCGTGGATGATGTAGTCCCTCTAATTTAAAGAGTGTTCAAGCCAGTCGTGGATGATGTAGTCCCTCTACCGATTGTGATCTCTGAAGAGAAGATGTTCAGAGAATATAAAGTGATAACAGCAGTTGTTATGTCCTTTTTGTGGTTCCATTAAATCAATACCAGTAGAACATATCAACAACACAGCACGGGCGTTCAGTTATTAGTTATATCGATTGAAAGGTTTAGATATTGCCATTCAAACATTTACCCCAAAGAATATATTGTTACAACATAAGGCAATTGTCATCGAAAGCGTTGTATCGTTATGTTCCATAAGAATGACTTACCGTATTTACATTGCTTCAACAATGACTATGTTTTCCTACTCGCAACTGTTTTCTTTCATATTATGAACGCTTCTATTAGTTTGCATGGCCTTTAAGATTATCCTTTAATACCACGAGGTTCAGCGGGACCATCCTCCGATCTAAACGTTTATAACAGATAAATAAACAAAGAAAGCTATAAACAGGCCATTGTGCTGTATTTGTCTTAAACATTTTCCCATATGTCCATTTTTATCACTCAATGATAATCATAAATTGTATTGTAAATATAACTATTAATTATACATTTATAACACAACATACCAAGCAATATATTCATCAGTGATTTAGTGATATTCAGCTCGCGCCTTGCGATGATTATTAATCATTATGTATGCTCTTTAATAACTACACTATAACTAATGACGCGACTGATAATCCTACATATACACATACTATATTTTTTGTGCCAAAAATATAGCTGTAATATTGCTGGCTTTATATTAAGCAACAATCAAGCCATCAGGCATTATATTGTCATCTTGGTCTGGCATTGTAACTTCTGCCTGTATGCCATTGTCATGCAACCTTTTATCTTTTATGAAAGAGGGCTTTAACAATGAAACCACCTTAAATCATTGATAGGAAAAGACCTTGTCACGTGATTCATGATTTGGAAAGTTGCTTCTGCGATGAATATATACTAGTCAACAAAAGAAACGATACAAAGATGTATTGGAAATATGTTTTTATGTTAAAACCAAAACAATTGTTTATTATCATTTATATCAATGTTTTCGAGAAATGCGTTTATCCTCACAAAACAAACAATAACATTTTGTCCCGTTACGGAAAAATTCCGGAGAGTAAATTTTCCGTCCCATAATCGAGTTTGCGATGATCGGATTAGACATTTAAATCATCAGTGGTCAGTAATTGTGCTGTCAACAAAAGTACACAATTTGCCATTCTGAAAATTTGAATTTCCACAAGAACGTCGATGCCATGGCTCCGTCAAAATTACCGTGAGCGAGCAGTGGGTATGGTTCAGGATGGAATGACTCACCAGGCCGCTGCAGCCCTTTTAAGAATAACCATTTCAAGGTTAATGATTCGTCTGCAACAAACAGGTAGGACGAATGACAGATCCGGTAACGGCAAGTCGCGTGTGACGTCCCAACGTCAAGACAGACATTTACGCCATATTTACCTCCTGAACCGTATAATAATGGCTGAGGACACTGCCCGTAGAACACCTGGTCTAGCAAACGTCCGCATTTCGGGTCAGACTGTTAACAGAAGACTACGTGAATCTGGACTCCGTGCTGGGCGTCCGGTAGTAGGACCAATCCTTAAAGAAAACCATAGGACCGCGAGACTAGCCTGGGCTCGTGTACACCATCGTTGGAGGCTTCACACCTGGCAACACATCCTTTTGAGTGATGAATCCCAATTTTCACTTCGTTTTAGCGATGGACGTTATCGTGTGTACCGCAGGCGTGGGGAACGTTTCACGGACCAATGTGTGTACGAGTCCGACCGTTTTGAAGGCGAAAGTGTTATGATCTGGGCTGGAATTTGTCATGATGGTCGCACTCAGCTCAAAATTGTAAGGAACATTGAATGCCGTAAAATACAGAGACGATATTCTTGATCCTATCGTTCTGACCTTTCTGCAACAGCGTAACTTTGATCACGTCTTTCAACATGACAATGCAAGTTATTACGTGGCTCGTGTTTGTCAAGAATTTCGGAACCAGAATCACATCCGTGTTCTTCCTTGTTCGGCATTATCGCCGGATCTGTCACCAATTGAACATTTATGGGGTGAACTCGGTAGACTTGTTCGGAACCGTAAATATCCACCGGAAACAATACAGGAGCGGCGTGACTCATTTGCGCACGAGTGGAACAACATCCCACAAGCCTTTAGTCAACGATTGATTGGTTCTATGCGTCGGAGATGTGAAGCTTTCGTAGCTGCAAGAGGTGGTCACACGTGTTACTTTATTCCGCAAACCTCCATACTGCATGACAATTTCTGTCTGTCCATGATTTGTTCTGATAATGATGTTGAGAAATTTTGTTGATGTTGCCTTATTTGTTTTTGTTTTTTTGTTTTTTATTATTATTTACAAAATACAAATATATACAACATAATTTCATATAATTAACTACAATAACCAGCTGTATTTTCCTGTTTATGTATTATTTTACACCTAGATTTAACTAATTTTTTCATATTTTCTAACAACAATTTTTATAAAGTATGAGGAAACTTAGTTCCATCTTTTTATATTTTATATCTTTAAACAAATACCATATATATATNTGCAAAATTATGATGATTTTGTTAGTTTGTACATATGATCGTTATCTTCTTCTTGAGGGCCTTCTCTCAAGTGATGAAACACACAATGGGCCAATGTTATATGAGTTAGTATGATTGGGATGGAAAAGTACAGAGTCAAGTTCGAATGAATGACTTCACATGCAATGTAATGTTTTGTTTATCCCGGATGTTGTTTACCGGAAGTTGGAATTTCTCACAGGTAAGCCAGGTTGGCCTAGAATGTATTCTTTTTAAAAGGTCAAAAAAAATTCCCAAATGGTTTGTAAGATTGCTCAAGCTGGTAATGGCAATGTTTCTAGAAAGTTTGGGTGGTCTCGGTGGTGTAAGACCTGTGCATTTTGGAAAAAATATTCTCCGCTAAAAAACTTGGCGTCAAGTCTCCACGCAGACAACTTTGTAAGTAAGAAATAATCAATATATATGTGTTAATACAACAATATACTAAAAGGGAGTGTGTATCTGGTGATTTATAATAACCTGACATGTACATTAATTCGTATGGAAACAGTTAATACAAAAAATATTTGTCATTTCTGTATAAATATTATTTCCCGTTTTACTTTTGGCAAGAGAAAATATGAATGAAATTTCGCTTTTAATTAAATTGATAATTTCCAATTTAGTAATTTTTCTCTTTTGGTATTTAGCAACATTTCGTTCTTTCCAAATAAATCACTTTGTGGTTGTCAAAATCGTGTTAACTATTGCGTTAATTTCGTCGTCTCTATGGCTTATTCCTAAAATTATCTTCCCTTTCCCCCGATTTGAACATAAGTGTAATTATTCCCCTATTCTGAGATTCACAAAGTAGTTTTTGATCAAAAATCTCCCTCACCACAGACCCAAAATCTTCTCCAGTGAGATACCAATAATGTTTGTAAAATTCACTAACAATCCCATCCTCCCCTGGTGATTTATCGGGTTTTTGTAATTTTACTGCCTTTGAAATTTCATCCAAAGTTATTACTTCATCACAAATCTCTTTGTATAGGTATATTTACAACAAGTATGACAACAATATTTATACAATAAATCACAATCCTCATATTGTTAAAGTAAATTTCATACAAATCAATTGGTATTATATTAGACATGAATAACATAATTGTTATAAAATAAAATAGTTGAAACAAATATATATTGAAAAAATTACGATTTGTGACGCCTCGCTTAGTGGCGCTAAAAATAGATACAGGTAATTTTGTCATTGATAGGTTATGAACTATGATGTTTGTCATGTGTAAACAAGTATATGATGTATATTATGAAACATACAGAAGTAATAATAAGTACTAGGAATGTCAATGATTAAATATTACTATGAGTATATGTTGTTCAAGTGTTACTATAGTTTCAATATGGTTTGGGAATTTTTGATTGTTGTTTATCTGTTGAACCTGGGGTTGATGTTGAACTTCTTATGCGTTTTCTTTTTTGTATTTGGAGTCTTGTATTCATCTTCTACTGGTGAGTTTACATAATCCAGTATTATGTCTCTTATAACACTAGCTCCTGTTTCACTAATGTGGACCTCACTTGGGTCATTTAAGTTATAGAGTGCTCTGTTTGGTACATTGTTTGGAGTGAACTCTGACCACAAGTCAATAAACCTCATCTTATTGTTTTTCATACACATTTTTTCATGAATGTGTTAACAGGAGATGCCACAGAGTTTAATGATTGAATGTTTGTACCTTTCCCTCTTCTGGGTAGAATGCTACATACACCTATGTTAGCATTTGGATAGTTATGTTTTACATTCTCAACACATGTGGTTACATTAACAATAATTTGTTCAGTATCATTTCTATACTGTGTTACATCATTTGTACCAAGACTTAACACTACACTATCAACATTTTCACTATCAACTTGTGAATCAGATTTATCTAACAGTTTTTGGACTTGGTCTAATTTAGTACCTGACACAGAGATGTTATGTACATTGGGATTTTCAAAGACAAGTCTTGTACAGTTAGATGCTCCAAGGATGACACTTTGTGGTGCCACAATTGGGTGGGATTCATTAGAAAACACAGTTTGTAGTTTTATTTTCATCATTTGTTATTTCACTAATTTCCGGGGATTTGTTGTTTCTATCCATATCAGCTTGCCTTCCCTCGCGGATGTCATGCATATAGTCCCCATATAGGTCGTGTTCTGTCGCCTCACAGTTCCGTCTTAAGTGGCCTTCCTTGCCACAATTATAGCATACGCTATCAGAATGGGGACAATCTTTAATAGTATGGTCCTTGCTGTTACATCTGAAACATGACCGTGCTTTTGCAATTGAAGGTTTTCTCACGCAACGGTATGATGGGTGGTCGGTTTGTGAACAGTATTGACATTCAGTTCTGTTATTGTCGGCGAATATTCGGACATCAAACCTCCCGAATTTGCTCATAATTGGAATAAGGGGAACACAGTTCGTGATTTGCATATATCGGGTCCCTGTTTCGATATTCGTACCCTTAATCAGACCTCTGCGTAGAGAGCCTTGTACCACATCTTCGAATTTTTTCATAAATGCACATATTACCTGATTGGACAATTCACACGGTGCATCTTTTATTGTTATATTTGTAACTTGCTTCTCAACATCAACGAATTTAATATATCGGTTTCTAATTTCGATTCCCCTTGTTAATAGAATGTGCTTAGTGTCGGGGTCGAAAACTGTGACAATACAGTTTTTCTCTGTTATTTGTATGGACTGTATTAAATTTTGATTGACAAGTTTTTCAATTTCTTCTAATACTTCACTATGTACTATACCCTTTGTAAAACTTGTACTAAAGTGAACTGACAAATGTCTCTGGATTTGAATTTTATTTTGATCGTTTGTTTTGAATGCCGCCATTTTGTAAACAATGGACAGTAACTCACAGTAAATAGAGTGATAAGAATTCTTTCAAAGGTCACTACTTTTGTCTGTAATATTGATATGGTGATGAAAACAGCAAATATTGTCAATATATAATACCCTTATTCACCACAGATATCAAACAAGATCCGATGAATAAGCTAAATCTACATTTTATACGGAGTCTTGTAAACACAACAATAGCACATCAAGGGCACATAACTTCTTTCGATGTTGCCTTATTTGTTATGCCCATATGAATCTAAATCATAGATTTTTGTCAATTTTTTTCTCTATGTAAAAAATATTGAGCATTAACCGCTTGTATCGTTTCTTTTGTTGACTAGTATATATCGGAACACTGCTCAGCATATATATTAAACAACATCGATAATTTGGAAATTATCCTTTTATATCGCCGAGTGATATTTTCAGTGTCAACGAGGGCCCGGGTGGCTCAATGAGTTAGGTAGTTGGATTACCTGACAACTCATACAAGCCTATCACCAATACGGCATGAGTTCGCGACCGGCTTTGTAAATTGCAAAAAAGGGTGCATTCGACTTGCAGCCGCAAGTGATAAAGCTTACCAGTTGCTAGCCCATGGATGGTGGTTCTCTTCGGGTACTCCGGCTTCTTCCACCACTAAAACTGGTCGCCATGATATAGCTGAAATATTGCTGAAATTGGCGTTAAAACACCAAAAATCAAAAACAAAATCAGTTTCAACGAATTGACCATGATACTGACAATTATCGGTCAATGTGCAGTCAAACATAATATGACGTTATCGACCGAAAGCAATAAAGGTTTCGCCATGCATAACTACTAGCATCGCAGCTCCTCTTAACGGACTCACTGGGATATTAACTTAATGTCCGTCTTTACATTCGAAATTGCCATTATTCTATATATCAGCCAATCATACAAAGAAACTACCGTTATATAAATTATTTGTTTTATTTGATTTTAGTTTGGTTTTAGGACAATAATTTCAATCCTACACGCATACTAACTACCCTCATTAATACAGAATGTCTAGACAACATCAAGTTTGTTATAGGATCATTTGACATTAAGACCGGATTTGCCTTATTTGTATTGGATACCCAATTTACACAAGTGTCCAACCAGGAATCATATGTCGTTCAATCATCTCGTTCTTTCGACAGTTAAAGAAGGGCATACTAGACAAATGTGAATTAGATGTAAATTCCAAACCTTCCGTCAAAACACTTTAGAATACTATCCCATATATAAAACTGAGGTATTAGTTTCTGAAAGATAGTATACCTAGATATATATTTAGTTTTTGTTTGGCACACACATAAATACCCTCGCAATAAGTACACTGAAGATAATATTGATCAGCAAAATATTTTGTTTGACGATTTTACAAGGGGACAAGCAGTGCACTACTACTTCTCAACTTGATTTTCTTCTGTTATGAGGTACAGTGTATCTAACTGTTTACCGACAAGCAAGAGTTATCGCTAAGCTTTTACTTCACCTTTCTATAATAAATCATGTTTTGTCACAATTTCGCTGACAGCTTACTTATAATATATCACAGTATATGGGAACGTAGATATACTACTGCCACTAACATAACATCGGTCTCGCATCTAAACGTATGCCAAGTTTTCAGTAATTTGGACATTTACTCTGACATCATCGAGTGACATGGTCAGTATCAATGTACTGACTCTGATACCGACAATTATCGGTCAGTTTGACTTCAAACACATGTTGTGTATGCGATAAACACAATAACGTCTATTTTGAAGGTCTCGACTTACATTATCACAGAGGTCTTAGCATGTAATTGTAATACTGGTGCATTCTGAGTACTTATTTGTTTTCACAATCAAATGTGGCCGTTTATTGGACATGACAAAATACCCTATTGATCTTTTGAATTAACGTTCGATGTCCTTCTGTTATAAACATGATACTTTTGTATCGTATTACCCGAAGGCACTAGAAATTGTAAGGTCCTCATTGGTATTATATTCGAAAAATATAATGTCTCCTTATCAAATATGGCCATCACTACTGAGAGTATATATTTGGGCAAATAGTATAATACTGCTCTTTACCGTTAATGATAATTTACTAAAATTTTACAGGATTTTCATCGATTATGCAGCGCAAGCACATTTTGGAAAACAAAATCATTAAAAGAAATTGTGTTCAGAAGCTACAAGTCCACATTGAACCAAACTGTGATGTGGAAGATGTTCCATTCACAATATACATAACATTGTAAACCTTACATATATATATCTGAAACTCAAATTATATCAGCATCACACAATTTAAAATGCTTTTCTTGCTGTTTCCTTCTCGTTATAATTGGGACAAAAACATAATTGGAAAAAATAGAACACCACTTATTATTTTATTTCTTTGCTAACAATTCGAAGTAACGAGATACTTTACCGAATAGTTTGACGGCTGCATGCTTGTCATTAGTCGCTATTTCATGTGCATATAAAGTGGAAATGACGAAACAAACAAAATTAACCAATAACCTGAAGAAGAATGTTGAATCTGATGTTCCTATTCATCTTAAATTTAGTACACGGGATATTGGTATCATATATGTTATGAAGACATATGGGTTAAACAGAGTGTACAGGTATGATTTTGTATCTTATGTGTTTTTATTTGAGCTTTGTGAGAAATGCATATGGAAAGGAATTATATGCAGAATAACTATGATTTTAGTTCAATATCAATATGACCCTGACTTATAATATAGATACAATTCCACCACAAAGGAATGTGTTTGTCTTTCTGAAATAGACAGTTGCCGCACCTAATACAAGATAATTAAATGATCAATTGTTTCTCGTGTAGAACAACATGACATATGTACCAAGATATCCCATGAAAAATCAGCTACAAATTAGTTCAAGCCACAGGATTGTCTATGAATTACATACAATTACTTATAATTGATAATGTTGACTGTCCTAAACACTGTATTTATCGTTACATATATACAAGGAATCTTTGATTTCAAATAAAGGATAATAATTACAAGATCGATGTTGTATATATTATTATTAGTCCACTTTTTACAGACATTTTTTTTCTCGAAATAAACATATACAATGTTAAAAGCATCCGACATTTAACTTTGTTTTTTGTAAAATAAAAATCCTCGTATTGTGTACATATCCAATATACTAATCCTATGGCTCAATCCATATCAAATACAGTTAAAAGAATGGCTTTAGGTATATAATATGTGAACTTTATAGTTTGCACAACCATTGGTGTTCTATTTTGCTGCACTGACACAGCATACAATGTAGATTTGAGTAAAACGAATGGTTCACCCCATGTTTTGTTGTGGGGTCCGTGGTGCTCATCTTTCTAGTTTTCTATGTAGTGTTTCTATGTTTTATTTGTCTTCGTTCTGTGTCTTGTACCCAATGTTGACTGTGTGTCTTGATTGTACGTTCGTGATTGTATCTTCGGTTTTCTCTGACGTTTACTTACGATGTGTGTGCTATATATATCCTGATATTACCGGTGTTCGATGGTCTGAAGCACAAATAGTATTATCTCAATAGATCAACCAGACTAGAAGCTTTTCATATATGAAAAATATGTCATTTATGTTGGAATTGCTAAAATTAAAACCTAAGTCGTTATTTCTGTTTAAAAATAGGTGGCATGAAACACGACACATGCGTATTGATAAATCATCATCAACATTTAAAGGCTAAGGTAAATAAAACATGAAGAGCTTGTTATTCTGGGTGCATGACGTCATGTGTAGAAGCTAGGCCCCATTTCAATGTCCGGCATTTCCTGGTGGGAAGTTTGACTTCTGTTTTAACTAGACATTATTGTTGCCTATAACACTTATCAAGCAATTCACAAGTAAATGCTTGTTTTCTGCATGGTGCAATATCACTAAAATGATGAACTGGAAAGAATGTTTCATCGACTATAGATGAGCCATAAAATCGTATAATACATGTGTATGTTCACTGTTTTATTATACATAATATCCTTATTCTACAATGGCAGCGTTGCCGTCTTAGTATGGCATTTAAATCATATCTTAACTTTTAAGCAATGCCTGTCATCGTCAATCCTGCTGGTCGTGAAGAGGTTTAATCAAGGCGTATTATATACAATTTCATATAAAGTTATCAGTGACTTGGTGGAAGTTGTAGGTTTCCTTCAGCAATAAAACTGACTGTCACGATATAACTGGAATAGGTGTCGAGAGAATCGAAAAATGCAAATATATTAACCATTGTTATCCTATTAAGTGACATTGTGCTTAATCCACTTTCAACAATATTTCAGTTATTTCGTTGCGACATTTTATTGGTGGAGGAAACCGAAGTACCCGGATGAAACCATCGACCTGTCGCAAGTCACTGACAAACTGTATCACATAATGTTGTATCGAGTACACCTCGCCATAAACGGGGTTCGAACTCATAACATTAGTGGTGGCAGGCACTGATTACACAGGTAATTGTAAATCCAACTACCATACGATCACGACCACGTTGAGAATGAACATCTGATCATACAAGTCGTAATTACATTAAATTATACGTTAAATTATTTATTTAGACAATCTATATTACACAGCAAAATATAAGTATGACATCATCATTTATTAGTTAATTAGCTATATATTGATATAGCCTTTGAATTAATGCAATTCATCGAATCACAACAAAAAGAAGAAAACTGTATAGTAATGAGCAGAACCATTCAAACAGACCCGTTTAACCTTTTCTCACAGTTACACAAGTATCCGTTCTCATCCGTGCATGAACTACATCTGTCTTCATTGGAAATTTTCTCGTTGAGTTCATAAAGTTCATTATTGTCTATTTGTATTACGTGACCCGTTGTTGACGTTACCAGTGAATAATGTTGGGTTCGTACAGTACCTGGGACTACTGGCCCGTGGGTACCAAAATTCCTACTACACCGACGACATCTTTGTTTTACTAGTTGTCCTGCAGAAGTAAGATATAACATTTGAATACAACTGTCACATGTGCATTTTATTTCATCTATGTAATATTATATAATAAAATTATATTGATAAAATTGACAATCCATGAAGAAATAAAGTATATAGAATACAGTCTGAACATTGTCCTCAAATTCAAGAAAGGGCCCGGTGGCTCAATGAGTTAGGTGGTTGAATTACCTAACAACCCATACAAGCCTATCACCAATACGGCGTGGGTTCGTGCCCGGCTTTTTAAATTACAAAAAAAAACCGTGCACTCGACTCGCAGCCGCAAGTAATAAAGATTACCAGTTGCTTGCCCATGGTCGGTGGTTATCTCCGGGTACTCTGGCTTCTTCCACCACTAAAACTGGTCGCCATGATATAGCTGAAATATTGCTGAAAGTGGCGTTTAGCATAATAAATCTAATCATAAATCAAATCAAATTCAACAAACATGCCTTTTCGCAACAAAATATTTTATCTGCCCAGGAATACAATAGTGATTGAAAATGTATATCGTATTATAAAATCAGTCGGTGACAGGTACATTGTCGCGTTTTTTAATTGATATTTAATTGATAGTATGCGCGATTTAAAACTTTGAATACAATGTAGCTTATTCTACAAACTTAAATTGAGTAGAAGGTTCTTCCGTTTGTTGTCTATTGGTAACAATTACAGTGTGGTATTTTATTTTATTTTTACCGGCATTATATTGTGTGGTTGTTTGCATTCTGTACATTTTTGTAATTTTATTTATTTTTCAGAGGTGTTCTTGTTTCGTCTAGATTGATTTCGATATGTGTACTGTTCCCTCTACAGCACTGAAACTGTTACAATAACAAAAAGTGTAATTTAAATGACGTTTTACGGCAGCCGTGATGTATGGATGTCTAAAAGGTAATATATATGGTACTTTTTCTTGTGTAAGACGAATCACTATGCGTTTCTTCTTATTTTAATTTTATTATTTTTGTGCACTGCAGTTATGCAACCATACGATTCCAGTATAGTGATTATTGAAGGGGTGATTTGAAAGGCCTCTACAATAAGCGTGGAAATTTAAGCTAAAATACAGAACAGTGACAATATTTACCTATGCCAGAGGGAGTATATCATTAGTCTTAATAATAGTGACAATATTCACCTATGCCAGAGGGGGTAAAGCCTTAGTCTTAATAATAGTGACAATATTTACCTATGCCAGAGGGAGTATAGCCTTAGCCTTAATAATAGTGACAATATTTACCTATGCCAGAGGGAGTATAGCCTTAGCCTTAATAATTGTGACAATATTTACCTATGCCAGAGGGAGAATAGCCTTAGCCTTAATAATTGTGACAATATTTACCTATGCCAGAGGGAGTATAGCCTTAGCCTTAATAATTGTGACAATATTTACCTATGCCAGAGGGAGTAGATCCTTAGCCTTAATAATAGTGACAATATTTACCTATGACAGAGGGAGTAGAGCCTTAGCCTTAATAATTGTGACAATATTTACCTATGCCAGAGGGAGTAGAGCCTTAGCCTTAATAATAGTGACACTATTTACCTATGCCAGAGGGAGTAGAGCCTTAGCCTTAATAATAGTGACAATATTTA
>MJUT01006539.1:32000-61463 GCA_002080005.1 Gigantidas platifrons | reverse complement strand
TTGCCTATCAATGAGGGATATTTTTACATATATTTTTTACATATATTATTGTACTCATTACAACAGAATATATATATTTATGATGTTTATACAATTGTAAATTCTTGAATTATAATTATATCCGGCGTCTATCAAATACAACGGGCTGTCGGCATCAAATCAACGTTAATAGTGCATACATTTTAATGGCATACGGAAAAATAGACTTGTATCACATTGTCATTTCCATTAGCAAAACTGTCTAAACATATATCTGATTGTTATAGAAAATGACGTAAAAGTATTCCGAAAGACTATATTAAAAGCATTGTGAAATACATTCATCATCCCTCGTAAGCCCTCGGGGATTATTAGAAATATTGGTATCTATCAAGCATGAACATAATGTATTGTAAAACTGAAGTGTTTATCATTGTTTACACCCCAGGTCTATTGTTAAACCATACGCTTTCTATCTCTGAAACTGCCTTTCTATGAATTACTTTATTGTTATAAGAACAATAGCATGTGTTCACATGGTGTGACGACAGGGGTTTCTGGAAACCCTTGTCTTCACACCCTGTGAGCACGGCCTATTGTGCCTACAACAATGAATTAATTACCACTCAGATGAAGATAACACCAAAACTGGATATTGAAAAACTTAAAAAAAGAAAACATAAAGATCTTGTTATAATGAAGTATAGTCTGAAAAAAATCCAAGCAATCGTTAAAAAAAACTAAATAATAATAAATAATCGGGAAAAACTTGGTCGGGAAAGCAAATGTAAAAATAAAATACATTATATGTTGGCACCCTTTCAGAAGTTCATCATTGGTGGATCGTGGGGGGGGGGCTTCCCCTTTTTTCGGAAAATTTATTTAAATTATGTGAAAATTGTCGAAAATGAGACTGTTATTACCTGTTTTTTTATTCTGAAACCCCTTTTTAAATTGTCTGGATCCAAGCCTTTAAAAAACAAAACGAAACAAAAAACATTGACCTGTTAAATGCGCAGTTTATTGGTAGAAAAATACTTTGTCATATTCAACATATATTCAAAACACCTATACCTCTGTGTATAACTATTACTTAGTGTTCATTGTTCATGGAATTGAATTCCCGATCTACTTGTACGCTCAAACAAAACGTAAATGTTTAAGATATATGGGATAACATATCAATTAGATGGTAAGTACAATTATTGGGATAGACAAAATAACACCGGTGATATGCAACTAAGGTTGACCGGATAACCTTCTTGCACTCAAGGCATCTCAGCCATCTTGACTCCTTATTCGCAAGGTCAATATATAATGCAATTTGGGTCAGGTAGGGCAAGTTTCTAATTATAATATCCGGATATGACTGCAACATAGAAATCACATTTATCACTATGATAACCATCAAGCCTTTTGTGATAACAGTAGTAAAATTAATATAGAGAGTTGACAAATAATTTGTTTCTAAGATCTAACTGTGGAACGTAAATGATTTGTTTTACCTTGAAAGGTATATGTAAATATTTTGATTGTTCTTTTATCATAAACTTTTTTTTTTTTTAAATTACAGCAACTATATCGAATGCTTGGTATACAGATGAAAATCACATAAAAGCCATCAATTACAGAGAAGTTAATTTTGCCCCTTCTATTGGGGTTACGCAAAGGAATGTTTGACGATACCGAACACAATGATGAAGAGAATAATGAAGAAAGGCCAAATAACGATCCAGAAAACATTACACAGAAAACAACACGAATCCCACACAATTGACACAGCATATAGTGTTACACTTGTTAAAACATATTGATAATAGTGAAGGATGAAGTAGCGGCAAGATTATGACTACAATAAACCGAAAGTATCTGTGGTCATCTGTAAGACAGATATTCCGTAACAGTAAACCAAGTCAAGGTGGCGACGTAAAGCATAGTCAATAGGAACCCTTGTTTCAGTTGCTTCCTTGTTAGCAGCAATCATCTGTCAAGGAAATCGTGAGAGGGCATTACGTGAGATCTATATTCTTTATTTATCCTGCAATGACAGCATTTACCGACCAATATAGCCTGCCCAATATTTTTTTTGATATTGGTCAGTTATAAATAGAACATACAAATACCTGCCATCTTGAAAATGTGAAATCCTACATGTCATATTTACAACAATGCAAAAAAATAATTAAAAAGTTCACTTTGAAAACTTATTTTAGTTAAATTGTATCAAACTTGAAGCGTACACGAAGCCAAATAACGTCTAATCTTTACGTTTAAATGTGTAAGTCTTCATATGACGTCAATGACGTCATGTTGGTTATGTTCAGTTTGTGAGTGAGATACCGGAGTTTATACATAGATAATTTCATTAAAAAAAACAGTGTTTAATCCTATAGTAAACCGGTCCTAGCTGTCAATAACATGGTGGAGGGAAGGGTATGCGTTCAAGTAATTAATGGACCGGGTCAGTATTCCCTGATGGGATAGTAATAATGGGCTTATTTTATAATTGTTCCTGTTTATTGATACCGACCTCATCTTGTTTGTAAAATATATATTCTTGTGTGTCCCTTTATTACCCGATTCCCTATATTGATGTCCCTTTGTTTGAATTGTTTTATATTGCCAAATCTGTTGTTAATAAATGATCAATGCTTAAACCTTCTGTTCATTAGAATAGGAACGGAGACAGATCTATGCATTTCAACAACCACTTTATGCATATCTATTGACATAAAAACAGAAAAATTCGTATATCACATCTCAGTCACACATTTAATCTCCCCAGTCGTTAATAACATGATTCGTGTTATTGGAGATGATATTGGATCGTCTTTGATTGTCGTCATATAACGATACTGTCAAAATAGCTTTCGTTGCAAATTTGATGAACGTGTCCAATATCACCTGACCCAAGGTGAAGGTTCAAGGAAATGTCGAAACCAATTAATCAATGATGATTGGATTCACACCAAAAACTGACAAATGTATTTTGCTACATGCCATGACGTTAAATTCTGAATTGAATTATTGGTTCATCTCGAGTTTTCGCCATATGCTTTCCTGTCTGTATTACACATATTGTAACGTACATGTTACGTTGTTAGTGTTATATTACAATTAATGTGTTCTTAATCTACGCATATCAAGTAAAAACACAAATAAAACCACGGTAAAATGTTTTGATAACTTTCGTCTTGGAAGGTCAAGATATTGAAAAATGGCGGGCCCTTTGCAAAAAAAAACCATATATATATAGAGATAACATTTTTTTGAGTCCGCGTTGTATGCTGAAGTCATCAATTCGAAAGTACTGATTCCTTTTGACACGAGTCCGTTCTCATTTCATTTTTTATGATTTATCACCACATTTTACACAGAAGTTACATAATGAGTGCGACTATTTTGATAATAACAGCACCAAAATTCACCCCGAAATATAGTGGGGTTCGCATAGCTCAATCTTTAAATTTATATGTAATGTTTTGTGGATCATTATTTTCTTTTTTTTCCTTTTTTTTTTGACCATTCTATTGTCTGATTTTCTTATATTTGCGACGTCTGATTACCCCTTCTTGTAATATAGACTGACGTTTTGCCAATTCAGAACTTGATAAAAGCATAAAATATTTCATATCGTAAATGAAACCAACAGAATAATAAATGAAACCGTCATACACTCAAATAACGTCGATTGTTGTGCCAATGTCTGTTTGTCGCTTGGAGTCGCTTGAATATCTAATAGTTCTAGGGGCCCGGGTGGCTCAATGAGTTAGGTCGTTGGATCTAACAACTCATACAAGCCTATTACCAATACGGCGTGGGTTCGCGCCCGGCTTTGTAAATTACAAAAACGGTGCACTCGACTCGAAGCCGCAAGTGATGAAGCTTACCAGTTGCTTGCCCATGGTCGGTGGTTCTCTCCGGGTACTCCGGCTTCCTCCACCACTTAAACTGGTCGCCATGATATAGCTGGAATATTGTTGATAGTGGCGTTAAAACACCAAAAATCAAATCAAAATCAACCTAATAGTCCTAGTGGGTGTGTAAGAATACAGACATTGGTCAGTGTTTAAACCTCCATGGCGTGTGTTGAAATTGTGTGTAATTTATCTTAGTTCGTTGTAGCTTAGACTAGAATAAGCTTACTAGACTTAGTAAGAGATCCGTGCTCCTCTGTGTATTTTAAGTCCAAATGATTTATTTTATATTTGGTATAGTTTCTCTAATTGACAATTACTATCTTTAGTGATAAGTAAAACTGTCAATTAGATAGTCAGATTTGACGTCCAACTCTAGCCATAGCAATGCTATATCAAGCCTCTATTTGACTTGTGAATTATTCAGATTCAGTAGACTGTGTAATCAATTACTCTCTGTGCTTTAATAGTCGATGACCTAGAATTGAATCAAGTCGATTTGGCATATAGTCAACCCTGTATTAAGAGGTCACATAAAAAGTGGTCTTATAAGACAGGTGACCTCTTGAACGAGGTTCAATTCATATGGAATTTTCTATGACAGGACAAAAAAATGTGACCTCTTAATACAGGTGACTGCTTAATAGAGGTGACCACATGGGCAGGTTTGACTGTATATATATTTCATTACAGTGCAAATAAATATGTAGATATCTATCTAATTTAGTGCGCACGACCCACTTCTGGAATAACCTTAATTAGCTAGAACTCCAAATATTGGAAAGCAAATAATTTAAATTTGGGAGCAAGAAAAAAACTAAAGTGCCTAAAGAGGATAGCCAATATCGGCTAAGGACACATATGTCTGAGGGAGGAGAACCTTATCTTTTATAATAAGTACATTGCTTAGGAACTGAAAGTTATCTTATAAACCACGACAATGCCAAAACAGTGCCTGAAAAGTTTTACTTTATTTCAGAAATACTAACCAATTCGGGTATTGGCTCTTAGTGGGGAAATGTCTGAATCCTATCAGTTAGCTTAAGCAATTACATTATTCTGCTTGTATCAAGCGAGTACCTATATTTGTGTCAATTGATGCCGTTATCGTTTTGTGTAATAACCGTTCACATATGGGTGGTTCATGCTGTTGATGGTATAGTAAGTGAAATTGGCAAGACATTTTAAATTTCTTTTCCAATTCTTGTTGTAATTAGACGGAAATGACAATGGCATCATTTCATCAGTTAATAGTTGTAGTATTACATTCAAATAGAACGAAAAACTCATAATTAGACTCCAGAAAGAACAGTAAAATAAAGAAAGGAATAAAGCATTAAAACACAAAGCAACTCAATATCCGACATCTAAGATGTGTTTTACATGGAAGACATATATGTATCCTTTCTATTTTCACTAGTAATTTAAAATATTCGCATGACGCGCATCTGCGAAGATAAGAGGATTATATATCTACCCCTCTGAACCACACTTACATGTGCGGCACTGGAAACCCTTAATGTCAATATGATCATAAGATTAAAAAAAAACAAGTACATTACTTCAGTTCTTGTAAAGGAACATTCGCACATTTGTTTGGTTTCTGGTGAGTGGAGTATGAGAAGTTGCATATTAGAGATGTGCACCATCTTTAAGATATCGGTAGGGCTCTAAGAAAACCCAGAAATCTACGTGATGAAGCGAGAAATAAAAAAATAGCAAGTTGAAAACTCCATGTACTAGAAGAGATTTTGAAGTTGTTTACGAGGGGTTAGAGGATAAATGAAAGTGTGACAACGGATAGTGTGTCTATTCTGCTATGCAGGCGACATAAACACAAGGGAGTAGATGAGTTCTTCCGATGGAGGACACATGTTATCCATTCTGAGGCTACTAGACAAATATCGATGTGCCTCTGGAATAGTCTTTGACATCATAAGTCCTATGATCATCACGATAAATGAACATGAAATTCTTTCAACCAAATGACACAGAGAATATCGTTGATACGACAATGTAAGGCATAAGAAAATTAAGTGGACACGGCCATTCTTAACAACAAAATCGAGACTGGGATCGACTGTTTCGGCATTGTAAATTTCTCTTACCTCGTACATGATCCAATATCACAAAGCAGTACAACTTAGCTCTGGAAATGGACACGACGTCATACATAGACACGGAAATATTATAATGATAATTCTTGGTAATAATCATGAAAAGCTAAATGCTTTATGAGCCTTGATTGAGTACATTTCTTAATAAATGTAATTGTTTAAATAGATAATCGTGATGATAGATTCCGGCATTATGTCACATGTTTAAGCAATCCATTTATAGATACAACATTCAGCTATCAGATAGACCTATAGATACAGCACCCAGTTATCAGATAGACCTATAGATACAACACTCAGTTATCAGAAAGATCTATTATAACACATTTATTTCACCCAATAAGGTTAATCATCTTTATTGTATGTTCCGTGAGCCAGCATGAAATATTGAAGATTATACTTAAATACTAGTCGGGACAAACCTAAAATTCTACAATTCGCCACATTAACGACAAAAAATTAGATACACTTGAATAGTGCACATATAATTTGGACGTTGATGTCTGAGTAGTACAAATTGAAAAAATGTATCGCACAAAATGATTGCAATGATATAACAAACGGACTTCATTCTTAAAGTTGAATAGTATTTGCACATTAGCTCATACACAAATAAGTTTGGCAATGTCACAAGAGATCAGTGAAAATTGCACATAGTGTCAAGTAATCATCTTGTACTACCAATATTAATGTCCACGACAGATATCTACTGTTTAATATTTATTTCTGTATTGTATTAGTATTCTGTATAATTTCACATCATAAATGATAACGTTGTATCTAAGGTAATACACATATCCAATTTATTTGTTTGTGACGTGCATTTCTGATACTTATGTTGATTTGCATATCAGTAAATACTTTGAATGTGGAATTAAGTAACTTATATATGATTAGAAGAACATAAAGCATTTACACAAAAGTGACAGTAGGTTAAGTGATGTACATACTTATATTAATTTTACTTTGTTCACAAAAAGGTATTTACAGGTACTACTACATGTATTACACAGTTTACATAACGAACATTTGTCATGTGCATGGTGAATTAAATTATTAAATATTTGTAGTTCACAAGAGTAGCGCGACGGGGGTGACTAGTGGTGCGGGAACTGCATACCCTTCCGGAGTACCTGAGTTCACCCCTTGTTTTTTGTTTGGAGTGTGTGTTGCGCAATCTTTAGCAGTCTGTACAACATTGCTTGACCTTTGCCCGTTTTCTGGTGGACGTTGTCCGTCCTTCGTCGATGTGCCTCTTCTGATTACAGTTTTGGGTCTTCAGACTGTTCATGAACTGCATTTGTTGAATAACTAGACATCATTTAATAATCAGGAAGCAGCAGTCGATAACAATGCAGTAAATATGTTATATGCCATGGTAGTGTTTCTATTTAATTATTTGAAATGAGATGTAGATCTTCGTTTTTGTTGACAATGAGTGTTAATGCTTTTTACGCACAAGAAACTAGATAATCAAACAAATAAGATGACGCGACTAGGTTAACAACATAAGAGAAAAAAGTACAAACCTGTTTAATAGGGTTCGTGTTACTCGATCTTTAGTTTTATATGTATGTTTTGTTGTTCGTTGTTTGTTCTTTAGTTTTTAATAGGGTTCGTGTTACTCGATCTTTAGTTTTATATGTATGTTTTGTTGTTCGTTGTTTGTCCTTTTGTCCTTTTTCTTTTGGCCATTGTGTTGTCTGTTCGTCATCGATATATAGATTCTGATTACCCCTTTGGCATCTTCAAACTCTTTTTATATATTATGGTTACACGTAAATAGTGTTAGGTGACAAAAGAAAATAAAAGAGGACATACCACATATACAAAGAAACCTCTGGTAACAAAAGGGAACATATTCGTTACATAGAAATAATTATGCCCATTAAAATTCACGTAATTATATAGAACTTTTATTGACACAAAACCATGGATGTGCTGTGGCTTGGTACAAACACATCTAGAAATTTGTAGTGATAACAAACGTCATAAGGCTTCGGGGATCTCCTGTTTTGTAGCACACCGACTGTCAATTACACTTATAAAGTAAAAAAATAATTGCATAAGTAAAGTACATCTGAAATTTAATCAATAAAAAAGACTATATCCAATTATAGTAGAAAATGTTTTTTCCCACAAATAATGATTTTATTGCACTAAATGTTGCTGTACATAATATACAGCTTTTACCTAGTATCCCTAGTTTTTAATCACTAAATATCCAGGGAGATAATATTCTGCAAAGCTTATTTTAGAATAAATCATGTTTGTACCCTTTGTAAGATCATATGCAGTATATATTGTCATTATGACACTTAAATAAACATATAATAGCTGGCTATGGTGATTTCACATATTTTTGCAACGACAATTTCCGGATTTTTTAATGCTTTCAAACCGATCGAAAGGTTAATATTAGTAGAGTTATATTAAAAGCTGTTATTTATAGTTTTCAAGACAATCTACATTTTTGCTGTGAAGAAACGTGCAATTTTAATAACTATGTAATTCTTTCGACAAATAATATTGATTAATTACGTAATTTCGAGGATATGTGATAATTCATGAAAAAAATACCAACATTAATTATACTGAATCAGTGATAAATACATTACATTTTACGTGTTCAATATTGGTTACAGAAAATATTTGACAAATAAAATTAAAAACAAAATAAACGTTAGAGAAACCCGAAAAGGCAGTCAAGAATGGGTAATCCAGGGACAAGGGAAACATTGGACACATTTACAGAAAAACAGTAATAAAGGGGGGATATTTTTTTTTTTTGTCATTTCATTTTTTACATACAATACAGACAATACTGAACAATTACACAAGACAAAATATACTGGCAAATTATAAGATAACCTTATAAAAAAATATATATAAAAATTAAAAGAAAGTTGTATAAATAATGCAGGTAGAACAATGGACATTTATATCACACCCCCTATAACCATATATAATCAGAAATGTTACTTGAAATATTAAATAAAAAAAAGGGGGGATATTGAATAACAAACAAAATGCCACTTTGTTTTTCTTTTGACAACAGTGGGTTCAACATAGGAAACATTATCACTATCAAAAATGTATCTTCTACTCGGCATGATGTTGATGGACAATTTTTCACTTAGCGTTATAAACAGTAAATCTGACATACGGATGACATTATATCACTTCAACACGTATAACGACCTTACATGCGGCTCAGGTATTATCAATGTTACATGCGGCTCAGGTATTATCAATGTTACATGCGGCTCAGGTATTATCAATGTTACATGCGGCTCAGGTATTATAAATGTTACATGCGGCTCAGGTATTATCAATGTTACATGCGGCTCAGGCATTATCAATGTTACATGCGGCTCATGCATTATCAATGTTACATGCGGCTCAGGCATTATCAATGTTACATGCGGCTCAGGCATTATCAATGTTGCAGTCAATACTACAATCCCATGGACAGTCTTTAAATCACGATGATGCCCTATACATAAGTAACTATTATATAATTAATATATAAAACAGTAAATATTAATGTGTCAGTTGAAATTGTTGGACAAACAATTGTTACAGTGCGAGGAAATGCAATCGACAATTACTATTGAAGAAATAGCACTGCCATTAGTTGCATGCATATACTACATTGGATAATTCCATTAAACAGGTTGTATAAATAGTTCCAAAACTAATGACGAAACTGAAATATGATTATTGTTTCAATTAATCATTTAATTGTGTATATAATATTTAAATGTTAGAGGAAACAGAAGGGCAATCCAGAATGGACAATCTAGAGACACGGGCAATCCAGAATGGACAATCTAGAGACACGGGCAATCCAGAATGGACAATATAGAGACACGGGCAATCCAGAATGGACAATCTAGAGACACGGACAATCCAGAATGGACAAAATAGAGACACGGGGAATCCAGAATGGACAATCTAGAGACACGGAAAATCCAGAATGGACAATCTAGAGACACAAGCAACAATGAACACAAGACACAGAACAAAAAAACAAAAGATATAACACAGAAAACTAAAGTGATGAGCAATAAAACAAATAAAACCGGGGGTGAATCGCGAAAAGGTAAGGAGAATATTCCCGTAATAAATCATATAGACTATTCAAGAAATGCGTCGTATACTCTAAATTATATATCAAAACTTTTATTGATTAATAAAAATCTGGCCTAATACAAGGATAAAGTCAACCACTAATAAAACATTTTGAGTAGGTGTCTTCGTGATAAAGCTCGGTATATTAAGACATATGTGATTAACTCTGACATAGTACAGTAAGTCATTATGTAACAGGAGGTGTCTTCGTGATAAAGCTCGGTATATTAAGACATCTGTGATTAACTCTGACATAGTACAGTAAGTCATTATGTAACAGGAGGTGTCTTCGTGATAAAGCTCGGTATATTAAGACATATGTGATTAACTCTGACATAGTACAGTAAGTCATTATGTAACAGGAGGTGTCTTCGTGTCTTTAAACCCCACAACCGCAATATAATCACTGCACATTATATACTGAGATTTCATGATTTAGATTTAGGATAGTAACCTATTTTGTCCTACCACGCTATTTTTGAATAATAATGCTTAATAATCTTTTTTCCGGATGATGTTATGATGCAACATTTCAGAATGCCTATTAAGTAAATACAACATTGACTTTTTCTATTTATGCATTCGAGTATTTAGTCACACCGAGGCATAAAGAACCCTAGTCGATTATGTATATTCTGCATAGATCTTTTGATTGACTTGCTCCCAACTACATTTATATTGTTTGGTTTCCAAACTTTTGACTAAGAGAGTATCTTCTGAAGGTAATTCAAGATACCTGTTGTGCTCACTAAATTAGATATATATCAGTTTGATTGACATATGTTTCACCACATGCCGATCTCTTTGTAATATGTTTCACCACATGCCGATCTCTTTGTAATATGTTTCACCACATGCCGATCTCTTTGTAATATGTTTCACCACATGCCGATCTCTTTGTAATATGTTTCACCACATGCCGATCTCTTTGTAGCTTTCTTTCTCTGAGGTCGTACTAAATTGAGCTTTTACAATAATATTATATTTGATCTTGAGTTCATGTCTCACTAAGAGTGTTGTTTTGTCTACCTGTTTAGTGATTGTTGCAGGTTGTTACTTCAAATTGCTATTTTGACTTGAATTCGTTTTTCGTTTGCTTGACTTCCTTCTGATTTAAACATATTTTATTGTCAAATATATACAATAGGATTGAACACAAGTTTTACAACTTATATGAAGTTCTCTCCAGTAACATACATAGGTCTGACAGAGAGCATGACGGATAATAAGTGTATAATCATTTATGGTATAGCACAATTAAACAATAACGGATAAGTAAAATGGGGGGGGGGTATGTTCCTTCAGTGAATCGCCTACTGTTCTTAATGAATGTCTGTACTGCTTTCGATAACAATATATTTTGGGCTTGGGTTTTATTAGAATCTCCAAATAGTAAAATTCTAATATTTCTCTGAAAATTATGGTGGTGCAAAAAATGAAAGAGAACTGTCCTCTGTTCGATATACAAGCGACAGTTCAAGAGAAAGTGGGAGGAGTCCTCCCTGGTAAATCCACAAACACATCTCGAGTCCGTTATTATATTGGATCGAAATAGATCATACTTTAGCGAGCTACAACTACGACGTAATCTTGCATATAAAATATTATGTCGTCTATCCCCGACTAAGAAATGAGCCGGAATTTTAGTCAGTACAACTTTACTTTTAAGGTTAATTTTAAATGAGTCCGATGTTCTGGTATTTCTGGTGTCATTGTCTAGACTGTTCCAAAGATTTATGACAGACGGGATGAAAGAAGATTGGTATAACGATAAGCGACATCTTGGGACAGTGTAGTCATTTCTGTTTCGAACAGGGTAGTTGGTAACATCACGAACCAGAGGGGGTAATAAGTCACACAGATAAGATGGGGCGTGTCCATGGTACATATTATACATTAAACATAATTTTTCCCATCCCGTTTCTTGATATAAAGAATCTCTACTTGAATACGCAGTTAACCCAGTAACAATACGTGCTGCTTCTAGTTGTAATTTTTCTAGTCTGTCGTTGTCCGTCTGTTAACAATTGTCCCACACTTCGCAAGAATATTCTAACAAAGATCTAATAAAAGTTAAGTAGATTTTTTCAAGAATTTCCCGTTTTAGAATAAATTTCAATTTTCTTAGAACACATAATTGCTTGGATGCCTTAGATAGTATGTAGTCAATATGTCGTGTCCATTTACCGTTAGAACTGAACACGATACCCAGGTGTTTATGGAAGTCAACGGATAGTATGTCGGTTTGTCCAAACTTGAAGCTAAGATTTCCTTGTCGTCTATTATCAAATAGCATGATGTCAGTTTTATCTGGATTGAACGTTATTAGCCAGTCTTCACTCCACTTTTTAATGTTTGAGAGGTCAGAATTAACCATGTCCTGCAAGTTTTTTAGATCGTTACTAGTATGTCCAAGAGATGTATCGTCTGCAAAAAGTCTACATATACCGTCTGTGTGGTCACCTATGTAGTTAATATAAATTAGAAATAGTATGGGGCCTAACACTGATCCCTGAGGGACACCAGCGTATAAACAACCAACCTCTGATTCTGTGTTATTCAGTACAACTTTCTGTTTTCTGTCAGTAAGATAAGTTTTAAACCATTCCAAGATGTCGCCTCTCACGCCATATTTCTCTAGTTTGTAAATTAAGCCCCTAATCCAGACACGATCAAATGCCTTACTTACATCGCAAAACGTCAATGTCAAAGGAGTCTGATTTTCAAATGCAGTCATTATACAATGGTATATTTCAACTAGTTGATGTGTAGTGGAATATCCAGGGAGAAAGCCAGACTGAAGTTTATGTATATACTTATGGCGACTAATATGGTTAAAAACATATTTAAAGACAGTTCTCTCAAAAATTTTACTAACACAACTAAGAAGCGATATTGGTCTATAGTTCGAAGCGATCGATTTGTCAGATTTCTTAAAAACTGCTATAACGTTAGCGAGTTTCCAAAACGACGGAAAACATTTCTTCCTTAGAGACAAATTAAACAATTTACAGAGTGGACGACAAATTGTGTTTTAAGTGGCAATTAACATACGGTGACTAATATCATCTGGTCCAGATGCTTTTTGCGGGTCCAGGCAAGAGATAATGTCATTGATGTCCTGTTCTGTTACAATAATTTCCGTTAGAATACCAGGTCCTCTTTCCGTCATGTAGGGGATATCTTTATTGTCGTTGTTTAAAGTAGCAATGGAGCAAACATAGTCGTTTAATAGTTGCGCTTTTTCTTGATCTTCGAATTTATATACAGTATCATTTTCATGTGCACAAATAGGGGGTAATGAAGAATTAGGGGAAAAATTCTTAAGCAGTTGCTTGACGGTTCGCCAATACATTTTTATGTTTGTTGTCTTCAGGTCAGAAAGCGATTCGCTTATTCTTTCGAAGTAAGACACTTTGCACTGTTTTTTAATATTGTTTACTTTATTGCGCTGAGACTTGTACTTCAGCTCTGTACTACGAGTTTTTAATCGGAGAAAATTCTTTCTAAGTCTGTCTCTTTTTCTAATTTCTTTTTTTAGTTCCGAAGATATCCATGGTTTATCGTTATGTCTAACAAGTATCGTCTTAAGGGGTATACACTCTTTAGCTATAGTAAGGAACTTATCAGTAAAGTTAATAGTGTCGTCGTCATTTATTATGGTATCCCAGTCAGTATCTGAAACTTGCTTTCGAAAGCGTTCGTAATCACCGTGGTTGTAATCCCATACAATACGTTTAAAACATTTACTTAGTTTGAATCTACAATCAATTTCTATATAAGTACAGTCATGGTCACTGATAGCTCTATCTATTGGTATAGTACCAGATTCTATAGTACGGATAGTATCACTAACCATTATAGGATATATAGATGATGACGAATTAGCCGTGAAGTGAGTTGGTTCGTGTATAACATTAGCCAACCCATTCACGGACAAAACATCATTAACATAAAAAGGTGTACGCGACAGAAAATCAATATTTAGATCACCAACAATCATTAAATTGGGTGAAAGATCATAAGCTAATCCTATCGACTGGTTATATAATGACCAATAATTTCTATCAGTGAACTGTGGGGATCTATAAGAGATATTCAATAGAGTTTGCTGGGGTTTGGTTCTAATCTCGACCCAAATACATTCTAAACCAGGTAGTTCGAGATCTTGTCTACGATCAACCTTAATGTAGTCTTTGTGGTACAATATAATGCCACCACCTAGACCTATGCCTATTCCAGCTCTGTCTTTTCTGATAATAACGTCATATCCAGGTATAGCCAGAACGTCGTCGTTAATGGAATCATCTAAATGTGTTTCAGTGAAACACAAGATATCGTGATCTAACAAATATAAAATAGAATCTAGTTTGTTCCTAATACTTCTAATATTGAGATGAAAAATTGTCAGTCCACTCGAAATCGTATCATTTGTCTCCGGTCCGGGATTTTCGGCAATATCGTTCGCAAGCAGAACTATAGACCATAAGAAAAGAAAAAACTGAATATTGTCATTATGAAGCTTACATTTAACAAAACATGTTGAAATAAAATTTGCAAGTAGACCTAATAAATAAAAAATCTCATCAATGGGAGACATACTCACACTAACATTTTTATACACAAAAATACAATGAGTAGAGCAGTAAAACATCCCTATTGATGCCCTGTAGCTAATCAGATCATTAGCCATAATCTAAGACATAAGCAATATAAAGTAAATAATGAAATTTCAGGGCATCTAAGAAAATAGGTCGATCCACGGAAGATGAAAATGGGAGTAAAAAGGAACATATACAGTGGGAGTTTTCTTGAGTATAATCGGTCAAAAAAGGGAAAGTTATGTAGAACTGGTATACTAACATAATTTTCATGGGGGTACTGGTGGAATAAAGATCTGAATACAAGATGTAAATAACACCATACAATAAATCTAGAAATAGGTTATCATAAATATGTATTAAACAGTAATTGTTGACTTGGCAAACATAAATAATATATTATACATAACAAAACAAAACAAATCAAACTACAAAATATATACAGTTACAGGGTTGTTTTCCCTTAATGAAAACCATCAGTAGAACACCGTTTTGATATCGTTAGTAATTAGGACAAGTAAAAAGTTTCTCATTTCCACAACTTTCCGAAAACTTAGATGAAACTACTACAAAAACATCGTTATGTTCATTATCTTTGGAGAATATAGTGAAAAAAATGCGTAAAGAAAAAAGAACATAAACAACAACAAAAAAATGCAGAAAAAAAATCAAAACAAAACAATACAAAAATAAATAAAATAAGTTATTTTCCGAACAAAAAATAGGTCCATTTTCATTAAGACAAACCACAAATAAAGTTTTCTTAATTATTATTTGTATTCTGTCAATAATGTGTAATATATTATTTTATATTGTGTAGTTTGATCATGTTTATAAAACGATGTGTAACATTTCATGACCTATATATTTCCCCGTGACAATCGTGCTCATCACACTAGTGTGCCGAAGAATTTTTTTTTTTTTTTTTTGCAGTATGCGTATGTTTTTTACTAGTTACAATATAGTATTTATCTCGACTGTTAAATAACTATTACAATGGAGTTTATAAATGGAGTTCTGTGTCTTGTACCCAATGTTGCCCAAGTCTCCACATTTTCCATTCGTGATTGCACTTCGGTTTTCTCTGACGTTTTTATAAATATTACAAAATTAGTGTTTGTCTGTATTTTATCGGCAAGTCCTATATTCTGCTGCAATGTCTGTCTTTCAATACTTAGTAGATAAATTCAGCTAAACAATTAGTCTTGGGACCACCATTATAGAAGAGGTTAAATACAGATATGTATATATAATGTACAATATGACTGTCCGTTAATGTAACATTGTTGACCCAAGTTAGTTTATGGCTTGCATTTGTAGGTGACATAATGTTGTGCAGATGGTGCGAAAACCATTAATCTCCTTAAATTATTTTATCCTTTAGTAAGAATGGATACAATTAACATGAAAGTATATCCTTTTTTCACTTAGTCACAATTTAAAGTAGGGGAATAACGCTTTAATTGCTGTTCTACATTTCAATTAATGAAATAGTTTCAATTTGACATCAAATTGCAACGCAAAATAAGTAATCGAGTTGAGCTAATTTAAAACGTATGCTGGCAATTAAGTTTTACATTTGCATTAACAGAGAAACCCTTCTTAATTTCAGTATATGAAATAAAAACCAAATATATGTAAATCACCAAACAGCTTGATATGTAGCTTATCTGCGAAGATATTGTTCTAAAATATAAATCAATATAAAATTGGAATCAAGCAAACTAGCACCACGCCTAAATCGCAATAAATCTTCCCTGACTTACTTACCACCTTACGTTTAGCAAGAGTAGCATAACGGATGTAACTAGTGGATCAGGAACTTATTACCCTTTCGGAGAACCTAAGTTCACCTTTGTTTTTTTTGTGAGATTTTTGGTGCTGTGTAGAGTTTTGTAGATCATTGTTTGTCTTTTGTCATTTTTCTTTTGGTCATTGTTTTTTCTGTCCTTCGATTATCCATTTGGTAGCTTCAATCTTTAAAATCATATTTTTGCTTCCTCAAATTGTCAGGCATAATATTTGTAGTAGTTGGCTGTTTTAAATATGGACCATTAATGGGGTTATTTCTGAAACATAGAATCACCAAGTATGCGAAACTAAAATTAAAAATACATTGATAAAGCATTATGCATTTTCAGACGTTTAATCATTGTTTAATTATTATCATTTTAGAGTCACACTGTTTTACTAATTTTAAGTGTAATGCTATAAACGTATATAGAAGATAATATAAATTTCATTTTTGCTTCCTACTTGACTGACATATAATCTTTGATATCAGGACATTAACAGCAATTTGATTTCCTGATTATGCAAACTCTATTATTTTTGCAAACTATATTTTGTTTTTATATTGTTAGAGAGTTTCACTTACAAAGAAATTGCAATAGGCATCGACAGCGTTATCATATGAGATTTAACAAAAGGTTAAAAGAGCTAGACAACAAAGACAAACAATATGTCTATAAAGTTTCCGAGTGGATGCATGTTGCTACATAACATCTAGATTAGGAACCAGACGAGTGTTAAACCAACATCGATTTTCAAATTCAAACGTTGTCTGGAAAACGTTTTCTTTTACTACAGTATGTTGTTGTCCCACTTAACGCCGGACAATTCTATGCGTGTATGTATATTGTGTATTATATTAACAGTCTGAGTAGCAATTATTGAGATAAACTATAGTTATACGATGGATATATAATTATGATCATTTATATCATGAAGTTAATTGATAATCCACACTGCCATTTCTATTAAATAATAGTTTAATTGGCACAAAGCGTTCACTTGCGGCAGTAATTTAAAATAAGAGCTCCGGTAGGTCAATAGTATAACAGCAATGTCTCAGAAGAGTTTGAAGATATTAAAGGGGTAAACAGAATCCGCATATTACAGAAGAACAGAAAACACAATGGCCAAAAGAAAAAGTACAAAAGGACAAACAACGATCTACAAAACATACACATAAAACTACAGATCGAGTAACACGAATCTCACTAAAACAGGAGGTGAACTCAAGTGCACCGGAAGGGTAAGCAGTTCCTGCTCCAAAAGTGGCACACGTCGTGTAAATCTAGTTACAAAGACAGTGATAAGTCATGAATGAGAAAAGGATCGTGAAGTGTTTACGACCAGTGGAACATATCCGTATCAAAAGATGTAAATTACTTTTCAAAATCTATATCCAGTTTCCTTACAATATTAATTTTGTTTTATGTTTTAGTATATATCATATGGAGTACATAAAGGTTTGCAGACGTCAAAGCCAAATGAATTATCATGAAGCCGTAGATTGAAGAAGTACAGACAATACAATTACCAACAGAAAGAGAACAACATGGCAAACAATGATATACAAACACAACAAAATATGTTTGAGTACCACGAACACCACAGTAAACAACGCATCGAGGCGACCTTAAAATTTCATATTTTAATGAAAAGTTGTGTCTAGTTGAGGTTGTTCTTTAGGTTCTTTAACCTCCTCTCAAAGACTACATAATAATATGACGTGTCATACAACACCTGTAATTACGTATAAGTATGCTATAAATAGTTGCTCACGCAAGTGTATTATTATATAAAGTTACCATTACTATCTTAAAATCATTCCGTGTGAACTACAATATTACCAACACTTTATGCCTTGATGTTAAAGCAGTGTCATTCATGCTTCATTCATTTTATTGGCATTTTATTCTGATATGATCTCATTCAGTTCCGGGTTTCCAGCGAATTTGTTAATGCACATCTTGATTATCTAGCAAAAACGACAGGAAATACTATGGATGAAACATAGAAATAAGCTTATGCTTAGATTGTCTTTTCAAGTGCATCAAGATCACAGGAAATTTAAAATAATGGTATATGCATTGTACATATTTTATATCCGATGTTAAGTCAATACAAATGACTTAACCACCCAAATTAAACAATTCTGCGGTAATACCTTTCCCTAGATTATTCCAGAAAGTGAATGTTATTTACATAGAATATGAGTCTTAAAACCACAAATCAGTGCAGAATAATTAAACACAACTTCAAATTTAATTAAAGATACTTCTACTCCAGAAGACTTAAGTACATCATTTTTGTTATATGTCAAAGGTTCTAAGTTCTTTCCTTAAAATATGCAGTCAATAAGTTCACTTTTAAAAGACTTTCAACAGTGCTTTCTAATTTATGGACTTATTAATCAGAAGTTGTCTTTGGAATTCAAATAACAGCTTATGTCCCAATTGAACGTGTTATTAGAACATAATGGTTAGAGAATACCGAAGGGTCAATCAATAAAGGAAAATCTAGAGAAACTGGCACCATAGGGTACATATGACGAAGAAAAACAAAGCAACACCACAACACAATATGTGCTGGACACCTCTATACCCAAACAGAAATAAGGTAAATAATACTTGCTCCCTCCTCCAAACAACTGGAGGTAAAGACGATCCACACAAACAGAAATAACGTCAGTAAGACTTGTTCCCTCCTCCGAACAACTCAAGGTAAAGACAAACCAAACACGCAGAAATAAGGTAAATAAGACTTGCTCCCTCCTCCAAACAAATGGAGGTAAAGACAAACCAAACAAACAGAAATAAGGTAAATAAGACTTGCCCCCTCTTCCAAACAACTGGAGGTAAAGACAAACCAAACAAACAGAAATAAGGTAAATAAGACTTGCTCCCTCCTCCAAACAACTGGAGGTAAAGACAAACCAAATACGCAGAAATAAGACTTGCTCCCTCCTTCAAACAACTGGAGGTAAATACGAACCAAACAAACAGAAAAAAAGGTAAATAAGACTTCCTCCCTCCTCCAAACAACTGGAGGTAAAGACAAACTAAACACACAGAAATAAGGTAAATAAGACTTGCTTCCTCCTCCAAACAACTGGAAGTAAAGACAAACCAAACAAACAGAAATAACGTAAATAAGACTTGCTCCCTCCTCCAAACAACTGGAGGTAAAGATAAACCAAACACGCAGAAAAAGGGTAAATAAGACTTGCTCCCTCATCCAAACAACTGGAGGTAAAGACAGACCAAACAAACAGAAATAAGGTAAATAAGACTTGCTCCCTCCTCCAAACAACTGGAGGTAAAGACGAACCAAACAAACAGAAATAGCGGAAATAAGACTTGCTCCCTCCTCCAAACAACTGGAGGTAAAGATAAACCAAATACGCAGAAATAAGGTAAATACGACTTGCTCCCTCATCCAAACAACTGAAGGTAAAGACAAACCAAACAAACAGAAATAAGGTAAATAAGACTTGCTCCCTCCTCCAAACAACTGGAGGTAAAGATAAACCAAATACGCAGAAATAAGGTAAATAAGACTTGCTCCCTCATCCAAACAACTGAAGGTAAAGACAAACCAAACAAACAGAAATAAGGTAAATAAGACTTGCTCCCTCCTCCAAACAACTGGAGGTAAAGACGAACCAAGCAAACAGAAATAACGTAAATAAGACTTGTTCCCTCCTCAAAACAACTGGAGGTAAAGACGAACCAAGCAAACAGAAATAAGGTAAATAAGACTTGCTTCCTCCTCCAAACAACTGGAGGTAAAGACGGCTTCATCGTAACGATCATCACAACACGGAACTCATAACGTAAAGACAAATAATAGGACATTATGTTTTGATGTAGTTTTAGGCATGCTTACCTTCTTAATATCTCAAAAGAAATGTATTGCATGAAGGAGTATCCATGATGAGTATTTGTGTGAAATAACATATGGTTGTCAATAACACTGGATTCCCCAGGATATCAGTCACCCTCTAGTCTGGACATCAGTAGGATCAGGAAACTAATTAATACAGTTTCAGACATTTAGAAACATTAATGTGACTGTAGGTCATATTGTTTTTCTGTTCTATAATGCCTCCTTGCACTTAAATGTGAGTTTCTCACTACGGAAGAAGTGAAATTTTGACTTATTAATAAAAATGTAGAGATAGAATTTAATCAAATTAATGGAAGAAAGCCATATAATGTAAATGTCTTCTGGAGGAAATAAACTAAAGGACCTAAATATGACAATCAAAACTGACCAAAGTCACCTCTGAATGAGGGAGGAGAACCTTAGTTTTAATAATAATTAGATTATGTAGGAACGGTGCATTTTTGATAATAATCTAATAAACCAAGCCAGTGCCGAAACACTGACTACTGGGCGGATGATAATGTATGATAAATAATTACTAATGATATCCGTTAGTATATATGACACTGTCATGGAATTCTCTTTCATTATTATCTGACCAATGGAAAACCAGTTCTATAAATATAGAAGAACGTGACCAGCTTTATTCTCATCAAAAGATATTTACATTACCAATTAAAAGAAAAGCAATGGTTATTATATTTTCCAAACATTTATAGCAAATATATAATTCTAAACGAAGACTGATTCTGGATAGACATTTACAATTTGACGTTCAAAGAAGGTTAAAAAAAAGACAGCAATTTGACCGTAAATATCTACATGACCTCCTATCTACTCTGATTTAAAAAATAATAAACACAAAGCTTGATTTATTGCCTGTCTCTTGTGATATACGTATACCAAACATCAGAATGTCAAAGATTCCCCGATGTAGCGTGTATCAACGGAAGTTAAGAGTACCGACCGATGTAGCGTGTATCAACGGAAGTTAAGAGTACCGACCGATGTAGCGTGTATCAACGGAAGTTAAGAGTACCGACCGGTGTAGCGTGTATCAACGGAAGTTAAGAGTACCGACCGATGTAGCGTGTATCAACGGAAGTTAAGAGTACCGACCGATGTAGCGTGTATCAACGGAAGTTAAGAGTACCGACCGATGTAGCGTGTATCAACGGAAGTTAAGAGTACCGACCGATGTAGCGTGTATCAACGGAAGTTAAGAGTACCGATCAATTGCATGAAAAGGGCCGTTACACAATGATTTTAAGGTGTGAAGTTATGATCATTACTGCAGACCCTACTGTTACTGTGAAATGTAGAACAACAACAAAGGTGTTGTTTCTTGACTTTAATTTGTGTTTAAGTGTACTATTCAATAGTCTTTTCCGTTCATTTACATCTATGTCCATCTTACTAATAGCATGTGAGAAATTATTCACCGGCTGTTTATTATAAAATAAATAGTGATTACCTTCACGCTTTGTAATTTATATCTCGCTAGTAAATTTATAGAAATATTTGAAAAGACAAGAATATTTATCAAACATGGTTGTTGTCTTCAATAAGGCTTTGCTTTATAGCGATTATTGACGCATTAAATTCAAGTCTCCATATAAGTTATAAGACTTCATATGATGGATCGTTGTAAAACACAGTTTTACTCATGAAACACTCAATCATGTGAGTACTGACACATATACCCTTTACTATTTTGAAAAACAAAATCTAGTTTAATAACTAATCAAAATAAAAACATCTGTTAAATTGAAAGTAGCTGTTTTACAACACGCAAACGACGTGCTAGCATGCAATCCATAATGAGAAGAAAAAAAACAGTTTTTAGAGATGGTATAAAGGTGTACCATTTCAGCTATTTCAATGTAAGAACAGACCAGATTTTAATTAATCTATTAACTAAATATACAGTACTGTTGGCTAAATTATGTCATTTGTAAATTGTCATTCCTATTAACTCTTGGTGAAAACAAATCTAGACAAATTAGAAATTATCGTGATTATTCAGTGTACTTTGGATACATGGATTAAACATTGTGTAGGTAGGTACATGTACACATTATTTGCATACTGTGTTGATACAATTGTTGTACCATGTGGAGCGGGTAAACAATATCACTACGAGACACATAGCCGATTACACATTTAACACGTTGTGTATTCGATTGGTCATATAAAACCAACGCTCTTGCAAACGAGAAAATAGAAGAACTATTACACAGTGATGATCATCAATTTCAACAACATCAACAAAATGAACAGTCATATTTCACATCAAAACATTTAATCCAAAAATACCACAACACTTGACGTTGGTAATTAAAATAATTGTGTGGGACAGGTATAGAAATATGGCGGTGTTAATCACGTTAATGTGTTAAAGCTTCTCGCTGGTGATAACTTTGGATGAAATGTCAAAAACAACAAGTACATCATTGTCATCATTTTGGGATGTGTTACCCTTTTGGACCGTTATTCTGACAGAAACATATGATTTTATGAGGTGTATATGTGCTTAAATATACAAATATGGCTATTCAAACAAGAAATAACGACCAGAACGGGAATCAAAATGTCGGTCTAATTGATTTTCAGCTTGTTTGTTCAACTTGTGTGGCAAATGTCAAAATAACAATCCGACACATACAATAGGGCAAGCTGACATATATGTACACAAAATCATCAAATCAAATGCTCTAAGATGCAGATGGACCTAAGAGTGTTTTAATTTCCGTTTTGCCATCAGCGGAATGATCAATTTAATGACATTAATTGTTCCCGAATTTCTACATTCTTTAATTCATTTCTACAGTAATAAAATATAATATCAGTCATTCAACCTATAATAATCATTGACTGAATAATACAAAATATATAAAAAATATTGTGTCCTATAATTTCATTTATTAGTAAACATTAATATTTGCACGTACACTATAGCTTGTCTAGTTTTACAATTTCCGGGGTTTTGACAGTGTCTGGTTAAATATATACGAGACAACAAAAGAAACGATAGAAAGATTTAAAAATAACAGACATATATTTACGCCTTATTCACCTCCGGAGCCGTATGATAACGGATAAGCACACTGTCCGTAGAACACCCGGTCTGGCAAACGTCCGAATTTCGGATCAGACTGTTCGGAGAAGACTACGTGAATCTGAACTACGAGCTAGGCTACCGGTGGTAGGACCAATCCTTAAGCAACGCCATGGGACCGCTAGACTAGCCTGAGCTCGTGCACGCTGTCGTTGGAGGCTTCACACATGGAAACACATCCTTTTCAATGATGAATCCCGATTTTCACTTCGTTTTATCGATGGACGTTATCGTGTGTACCGCAGGCGTGGGAAACGTTTTACAGACCAGTGTTTGCATGAGTACGACTGCTTTGGAGGCGGATGTGTTATGGTCTGGGATGGAATTTGTCATCATGGTCGCACTCAGCTCAAAATCGTTAAGGAACATTGAATGCCGTAAAATACAGAAACGATATTCTTGATCCTATCGAACTACCCTTTCTGAAACAGCGAAACTTTGATCACGTACGCGTTCTTCCTTGGCCTACAATATCACCGGATCTGTCACCAATTGAACAATTATGGGTTGATTTCGGTAGACGTGGTAGCCACCGTCAAAATCCACCGGAAACACCATAGGAGCTGCGTGACAGACTTGTTCACGAGTGGAACAACATCCAACAAGCATTTATCCAGCGATTGATTTGTTCTATGCGTAGGAGATTAGAAGCTGTCGTTGCTGCAAGAGATGGCCACACACGCTATTGAACTCCGCAAACCTCCATACTGCAGACAATTTCTGTCTGTCCGTGATTTGTTCTGATAATGATGTTGAGACATTTTATTGATATTGCCTTATTTGTTATGCCCTTATGAATCTAAATTATGCGATTTTTGTCGATTTTTTGTTCTCTATGTAAAAATATTGAGCATCAAACCCTTGAATCGTTTCTTTTGTTGACTAGTATATTTTAATAAAAATAACACAGTTATATAGGTCAATTTGCTTTCTCTCACGTGTAATTGATCAACGGGTCATGAATTATTAGGTGAACTTAATTTGTGTCAAAGGCCTGAGTAGATCGGAATTATCCGCGATAAATTAAACCATGCAGCAATGTGGCAATTTGGCGTCATAATTGACAGTAAGAAATTAAACAGTAATTGTAGGCTATATAACTACAACCACAATTTGAATGTTCTACGATTTATCGGTTGGATTTTGGAACTGTTCTGACAAAGATGATATTTGTTTTTCTTTATTTTATTCTAGCAACATGTGACTACGTGACAAAATAAACAAGCAAAGAATAATCATCACAAGCCACTGGTTTTCAGAACCATGGAGTGTGCATTTAATTTCACATCAAAATGATTTGGAATCTGATGAACATTTTCTGTTTTGTTTTCAGTGTCCTACGTTAATTCCGTTTTTTGCACAATCTGAACTGAACAGCTGTAACTCCAGATATTGCCGTTACAAATCTTAATGAAAGTACCTTTGTATTTGGACAATTATTCGTGCAAATATGGGACAGCGACATATCCTATGCATTTCTTGTTGGTGTAAACTGCCAAAATCAATATATATTTTGTCTGCAAATGGTTAGAGAAACAAATCCCGTTTCTATTTGCGCATAAAACCATATTTCATGAATCAGACCTTAAGACATATACAAAAGTATTGATTTTAAGCAAGCTAGTTTCGTCCACTTTTTTGAAAGGTATTAATTGTAATAGCATACATATAATTGGTAATTGGAGGTCAATTCCTTGATTGTATTTAGTTATAGTTTAATAAAAGTAATAACAAAATTACCGAACTCCGAACAATCTTGCAAAGGGAAAGTCAAAACTCATAAGTATATAAACAGACACAATCAGTCAATACCTTTATAGCGGGTTTGATGCATGATTTAGTAATGATGAATTTTGGGGAATTAAATTGTAATTGTTTTTATTAGGGTTTGTGCCGCTGCATGACATATCACCACAATATTTTAAACATCCAATGATATTCTAACAGAACGTAGAGGACTCATGTACGTTTCAGCAAATATACGATGTTGGAAAAGTTAAACTTCAGACAAAATGACCAGATAAGTTAAATAAAACACAAATTAGCAGAAGATATCAAAGAAATGAATTGATATTTTTACAAGTAAAAATAATGACACCTGTATTCATCAATTCGATGTTTTAAAACATTATGTATCCTCTTTTGGAAAAAATAGATAAGAACAACAACGCGGAAATCTACATCATAAGGATGGAGGGGTTAAGAAAAAGTAGGCTAACAACATAAGTTCATATGGACAATCAGTCACGTGTGGTTTATAGGAGACATTCTAATTTCTGGCTTCTCTGTTAATTAAGGTTCATAATCCTGAGAAACGAACGGTTCCAAATGAAGTATGAATTGCTTTGAGTGTTTTACTCTGTACTCATACTTATCTTAACAAGTTCGTTTGCCTTGAATTGACACGGATGTAGTCAGGACCGTGTACTTCTTGGCAGAGTTTAGTTCGTAATGACCTTTATTGATAAACATATTGTTGAACAACAATGATTTATCATGTGAATGGACACTTAATAGTGTATCAAACATTTAATTTCATAGATGAGTTGATACCATATAAGTATTTCGTGCTTTATGACCTATCTGGTCTGATATATATGCACGACTACAGTTAAACTGAGAGTAACGAGATGTATGTATATGTTGGGGTAGTTTGTTTTCTCAGTTTCATGTTTGGGGTATCATTTTGTTTCATTGGTAGTGTAATGGTTAGCGTGCTCGCCAGGAGAACGATAGATCGTGGGTTCGAACCCAGGTTGGGTCAAACTATAAAAATGATATTTGGTGCTTCTCAAAGATAACAGACTGGTTGGCTCGAATCACGATAATGTACATGTATCAGAGCCGACATGTATCAGAGCCAACAATCCGACTTTTTGATAAACATATTGTTGAAATGGATTGTTGTTGCAGTGAACTAGCACTACAGATATCCAACTAAGCGTGCTAGTCCAGCACAAAAAACCCACATACTATATATCTTATCGAAATGTACAGTATATTGTTCTCCTCGTGATGTAGCTGAAAAATGGTCTACTCACTGATCCCGTACCCTGATTGTGTAATGTGCTCGTCCTATACACACACACGGTCTACTCACTGATCCCGTACCCTGATTGTGTAATGTGCTCGTCCTATGCACACACACGGTCTACTCACTGATCCGGTACCCTGATTGTGTAATGTGCTCGTCCTATACACACACACGGTCTACTCACTGATCCCGTACCCTGATTGTGTAATGTGCTCGTCCTATACACACACACACATGACCAAGCGTGTTTTTTTTTAATACATTTGTAAGTGACCACGCTTTGAAGAATATTGTGAAAACCCGATTGTCATTAGATGGAATTATGTTTTCACTCGCATTAATACAAGTATATTATTTTTCATAATACTAGTAGTACATTTGTGATTGTTAGTTTTAATAAAGGGATAAATGGCGATAGAAACATCATTATTTATTTTGTTTTGTTTATTATAACCTGCATACAGTTGAACGGGTACAGTTCCAAATTATTTCTCATCTGTAAAGAAAATGATACTAGAAGGACCGGGAGCCATATTCATTTCTATAGATGACCAATTGTTATGTTATTAAACACATGTTACAGCTGTCGTAGTTTAAAGCAATGATACTTCTGTTGTAATTCATGTTTACTATGCACTTTTATATACAAATGCATATTTAATTAAGAAACAAATTGAGAATATATTGGTGAACATTGCCGACAGGGAAATTGCATTAAATTTAATTTGAATGCAACCAGAATACCTTACGAGCATCACAAAATGTACCTACTTGTCGCATACAAAATCGCATGTCACAAAAAATATAAAATGTAAACAATGTATCTGTACCACACAGCCACCATTTTTAATTAAATATATCAGTTTTTGTGTCGCTAGACCTATTTGATAATGTGCACTTGAAATTGAAAATGTTAACAAATATCCCTCAGCAACACTTACTTCCGGAAATTCGCGAAATTTTGCGAGATTTACAAATAATATTTTCCAACTTTATGATCATATTATATATGTAAACAATTTGATCAATTCTCAATTGCTAACCACAATTATACACAACTAATATAAAATGGCGAAGTGTGTCTAAGAAATGTGGGAGGATACTGAAGGGGTAATTAAAAACCGTGAATCTAACAAGTACAGACAATACAATGTTTAACATTAAAATGGTCAGAAGAACAAACAATGATCTGCAAAGCACTACACAGTAAGTTAAAGATTGAAATGAAAATGAAAACCGCAAAAACCCTGGGCGGACTCAGGTGCTACGAACGGGTTAGAAGTTCCTGTTCCTCTATTTACTGTGTAAAACAAATACGTGTTTATGGCTTGAGGAAAGTGGAATTTTATAATTAGGAATTTTGCAACTTTCCACCACTGGGAAATATAGTATAATAGAAAAAAAGCACTTGCTTTAGATATTGAATTTCTTAATTAGCAAGAAAGTTGTAAAGACCTAATAAATTAGCAGAATTTTGTCTACATGCTTGTAAACAACCTGAACATATATACTTGTACTTGAAGATATTTTGAAAAAAGTATTTAACAACGAATTCATTTATAAATTTCAAATTTAGTTATCTAGTTTCAGGTAAAAACTAAAGAAACCGACAACTCGGCTTACACATTTACAATGCTTTCTAACATTATTTTTTCTAGGGTTTTATCTGATTGTAGTACAACAAGTTTAATCTGATTTCCTGTTCTGTTGATTTACTTTGAGCAGACAAAACAGTCTGTCTGTCTTTATATACAATTACAATGTCCATGTTGTCTTTGTATGACGGTTTATTTGGGTTGTTAATGTTTGTTGGTAAATTTTCATTATGAACCACAGTTTTTGACAAACCAGATATTTAAGTAGATAAATGATTTGTCGCGTAGACAAGGAAGAATGGAAGTTGTAATTTCGTGGATCATATTGAGGTCATAAAAAGGCATTTGGTTCACATAATTATTCTTCAGATATTGAGAATTTTCTGAAATATTTGGTTGATAGAGTTCAAGGATTCGTAAATTTTAGGTCAACACTATTATAACAAAATTCACTTCGACAAATTCAATTTATATTTAAAAATTGTTTTTCTATAATCCCATCTCAAAAGCGACGGTCTCAACCACAACAACAAATTATGATACGATATAAAAATGGATTATTCTGGTAGACTCTCTGTCAGTAATTATATTTAAGCTATGATGTATATATACATTATGATACAATCAAATGGTTTTCTTGTATAGATATGATAATTCTTTACTGATATACACCAATGATTTGTGTTTTTCTTCTCGATTGTATTTCAATATTCACATGTTACTAATCTTGTAGAATGCCCATATTTAAAACGAATAATTTATTTGAATCTAGGTTAAAATGCTCCATATAATCAAATATTTTTTTATTAATATTTAACTAAGGATGTCGATGTAAATGAATATGAAAGATTATCAAAAATTATACTTGGACGGCAATTAAATAACGAAATATTGCTTCTCTCATTATATCGTGTTCTAACATGACCTCCTTCTTTCGATCTCTGGAAGTTTTATTGAAATCCATTCTGTGTTTAGGAAGAGTTATGGATAACGCAACAGTACCCTTTCTCTGTCGTATAGCCTTGTATCACAAGACTAATCAATCAATCAATCAATTACATAGCCTTAAATGACAAAGTCCAAAAGTGAAGAAATTTTAGCAAGAACTGTTAAAATGGGAATCAAAAATAGAATGAGGACATTTGCTACTAAAGAATTCATTAAATTAATTAACCTTGCCATATAATATTAAAGATGTCCTGTAAGATTCATTCAATTCCATCAAGTTGTTAAGACTCATGGACAAACGGACATATACTATATGCATGCAGAAACGGGGGGGGGGGGAAAAA
>MJUT01006539.1:1715-25410 GCA_002080005.1 Gigantidas platifrons | reverse complement strand
GAATGGACAACCCAGAACACTGCCAACATTGGGCATACAAGACACAGGGTCGAGACAAACTGTAGGAGAGTTCAGGAATGGACAACTCAGAACACTGCCAACATTGGGCATAAAAGACACAGGGCAGAGACAAACAAAAAAAAGTATTACACGGAAAACCAAAATGAAGATCAACGCAAAAACCAATCAAAAACGAGGTGAACGGCCCCGTGTGACATAAACATATTTGAAGCTAAAACCTACACACATTATTGTAGATTGAAATGAATTCCATGGCTATTATTGTGTACGGCAAGCTGTTCAATTATTGATGACGTGATTAATTCGTCAGAGACAATAGCGACATACTCCAGTGATTGACAATGATATTATATCTTATAGATATATTCATCTGACAGAAAATAGAATGTAGACAAACCAACAGCTGCCTTTCAAGACTCAGTGATAATGACAATGGCAATCACAATGACAACTGTCCGTTAAAGTGGCATATTCTATCTTTCTAGACTGATCTCATATAGTATATCTGGGTGTCTTGAGTAGCACCTTTCCTGTTGTCCTTTTACTTTTGGCCATTGTCTGGCATTCTTCGATTTACAGATTCTGATTACAACTTTGGTATTTTCAAATTTTATCCCTTCTGGTGGACAAAAACCAACATGTTTGGTTTGGTTTGAAGTGAGAGCTTATCCTTTGCACATACAAGTTTAAGACGTGTACCAATAAATATAAGATAGAAAAACAAAATTGAAGAACATTTTGCATCCTCTTAGAACATCTAAGAATACTAGTATAACTTAATTTTATTTACTAATGGTGTTTTACCTCGTAATATTATCCTGTATAATAATACAATACAAAACAATATGCACCCTAACATAGTAGGTGAATCGATATCTTGGAATGTTTTGGCTATCTTGTGCAGTCCCTTCAGTTTTAAATTATTTGGCTTTCAAATATTGTGTATTTAACTGTACCTGATGATTCTTATTCCAGAGACGCGTCAACTAAAACAAAGAACAAATTCGAAAATAAATTGTTGTTCACCTTCACGTTTTTTTCCCGTGATAAAATCAAAGTTACCGATAAAGATTTAACCTTTAAGCATTTGATTTACAACAAGACAAAAGTTGTACAAATGATGCTTCGTGTGATTTTTGTAAGGCTTGGCGTCAATCTCAGTTAATGATGGTTTCCCTATTAATGATAACCATTTTAATCATTAAATGATAAACCCAAGACGTTTCTCCGGGCGTCAAATCATATCATATAGCTCAATTGACCTGCAAATTGTGATGATAACACGTTGTTTGCTGTCGTCCGGTTTCCTGTCAGTCAGCAAATTACTGCAACAATTTCTAGTCGTTATTAAGGTGTATAGTTGCAACGGCAGGAAAAGTAAGACGAAATTCGCTTTTTACCTCACATAACTTAAGGTCGTGGTGAACTGTTGCCATCAATTGGCATCCTTCGTTAACATCATTTTACATTTTTAGCTTCTAAGAAATCACTTGTGAATCAAACTCAGCATGAATGATCACGGGATGGTCCCCAGTCAAAATATACCCGTTGTTTTTGTTTTTGTTTTTGTTTTTTGCGTCAATTATACATTTGTCCATTGCGGAAATAAGACTTAGTTAAGCAACTTATTATCAAATAATTATCTTCCCTGAAATTACTCATCCAATTTGCTCAAACTTAGCACAAATAGTCATTGAATGAGCCTGAATTCCATCCAAAATTGTGGTGTTATTGAGTAGAGCATAGTTGGCATTTGGTATTTCCCCTAATCATATTCACTGACTGCTTTTTATTGTTAATAATAATTAATGAACGTGGCATATTAGCTGTAGAAAAAAAAATCACACTTTGTATGCCATTCCTTATATGTAATATAATCTCAGCATGCATTGTATGTCGGTATACTCCTTAAATATATATTAATAACATAAAATTTACTATATAAACACAGTTGTTAAATGAAGAAAAATGACAATTACAACCAAATGGCTTCAAATACAAATAATTTATTAAAATATATTGGTGTGCAAGTACAATATAATGGTCACTTTCTTAGATATTAACGTCATGACTGGTTGACAATAGCTCGCTGTGCATTTTTGGTAGCAATATACAATACTAAATAATCCCGTTTTGATAAATTAATATGTATTTTAATATCGTTTCCCTATTTTACTATAATACCCAAGTCAGAAGTCAAACGCAGGTTAGCCAAGTTTGAAGGCGACCACATAATACCCAAGTCAGAAGATGAATTTCAACATAAGAGCATTGTAGGCCGGATTATGCAGGCTTTGTTTCAGCAGCTACTGGGCACAGGCCCTAGTACAACGCTCGAGTTTATAACATGTAGAGCACGGCATGAAAACCTCAATGACAGTGTGGCAAAATCAGCATCGACAATAATTTATAGACATCGTATTTATATAAAACCGGAAGTTACTTAGCAAACATAGAAGTGTAATGAATTGAACAGGACATTTTCTACAAAGATGGACGTCCTCTATTAGCAAACTTTCAATCATATACATCAGTAGGCTTCCTTTTTAATACCTCATGATTTGGTTGTATTTTTATTCCATTGATATATCGCTGTACATGACATTATTGATGATTATGGACGGTCATTGACTATTTATACCATTTCCATTTCTGAAGACGTTAATTTATCTGATCTAGTTCCTCTTTTAAGCCTAGTATAATCTACGCAGTTCTAATGCCATGATAACACAAAATATATAAAGTACATCTGCTCAGATTCATGGTAATCGGACGAAGACAAGCAAAGCAAACTACACAAAACTGAAAACTAAAAGGATGAATAACAGGGCCCCAACACAAACCGGGAATGAAATCAGGAGCTTACGCAGTGTAAGCAGATCCTGCTTCTCATAAGACACACTCCGTGTTACTTATGTATACAGTCAAGATAGATAAATGTCGTAGCAATGATAGAGGAAACTAACAAAGCTCCTTAAAAGAGCCAAAGTCATTTGAGATGGATATTTCTCCAAAGAGACCACAAAGTGTCACAAAAATGAATGACAACATAAACGTAAACAGTGCAATAGCCAGGACAGAGGATGTTTACAGTTAACTGACTACTAGATAAGAAGGTATACGTTGATGGCTAAAGAACATGTCTACTTGAAGGACAACAACCTATGCTTCTTTAATATACCATTTATGATGGTGTTTGACATATATAGTCAGGCATAATAATGATAAAAATATAGTTTGTTAAGTTTCTTTGGCCATCATCAACGATATTGTAAAGTTATGTAAGACGTTGATATATAATCAAAATCTTCTCCCTAACGTCTATTTGACTTCCAGAATATTAATGAAAAATAAAATATAAAATGTACTAATTAGAACGTTAATCTATATTAATGTTATTATAGAAATTATAACTGGAAGCAAAAAATAAAGGGAAAGAAACGATTTCATGAAATGATCATGGTTCTCTCATTTTGTTAATGACTTAAGATTCAAGATTTTATTAGATAACGCCCAGACACAATATATGTGTTACATGAGGTCAACATATGAAACAAATGCTACATAAATGACGAAATGAAGAGATAACAGATATAACACATGGTAAATACAATACATAGTAAATACAATACATGATTATTTTGATTGAAATAAGTGAATTAATAAATACAATTTTATAAGATGAGCTAACAAGTTTCCTTATAAAACATGATATTTTGATATATAGATTAGTATTATAATAATATAAAAGTCCTTTGAATTTTAAGTCACTTGGGTATGTTGTGTAGTAATTTGGAATAAGTTTGTTTCTTAAATTTAATAAATATGGGAAATTACAAATAAATAGGTAATGCAATTCATTTCCAATTTCTTCATTACATAAATGACATGAACGATTTTCTCTTGGGATATTTTTCCATCGTCCCATTTCTGTTGGAATTCTTAGATTACATGTGCGCAGTTTTGTTATCCATATTCTATTGTTTTCAGAGAGTCTAGTTAAACAATTTTCAAAAAAAAATCTGTTTTGAAATTAGAATAAAACTTTCCTCGTGAGGAATTTGAATAAATTGATCTTTTAGAGTTTGACTTAAAAGTAATTTAATGAGAGTATGATTAGAACTGTCATGGTTTTGGAAGATATAACCAAGACCTGAATCATTAAAAATTGATTCAACATGGTTCAACCATTTGAAGGTTTGAGCACCATTATTTTTTAGACTCAACAATAATCGATATATTGAGCTACTTAATTTTTCATTTTGCAATCATTTGTTCCAATATGACACCATTCTCATCTTTATCTTAATTTCTAAAGGAAAACTACCTAGTTCCCCATACACTATGAAATTAGGTGTTGTAGTTCGAACTTTGAGTATTCGTTTGCAAAACTGTAAATGGACTTGTTCAATTAGTTTTAAATTTTCATAACCCCATATTTCTGACCCGTTAAGTAAAATTGGTTCAACCATAGCTTCAAAACGTTTAAGCTGTAAATCAATCGGAATATATTGATTTCTAATACTCTTATAAATACTCAAGAGTGATTTTTGGGCTTGGCGAGCTAGTTTTTTTCGAGTCTCATTAAAATTGTCATTGTATTTAAATATCAATCCAAGATAAGAATATGAATCTCCAATTTCTAGTGTTTTATTTTGTAACTTAAACTCATATTTTAGACTAAAATATTTTTTTTAAATTGTGCGTAACGCAATACGCGTAACAAAATGTTAAGTCCATTAACAGTTCATGACATTCGATTTCGTAGCACCTTGTATTATTCCATGCGTTAGTAGTGCATTATCAAATCAAGCTGTCCTGTTTATGGTGTTTTTGACATATTAGCACTTTAAACAATGGTACTGTCATTTCAACATCGTGAAACAAGTCTCAAAACATTATATGTGGACAAAATAGTAAAACTGTAAAACTGACGATATCTATGCAATCTGATATAGGCGTAGGAAAATGTCAAACCTTGGTAACACGTGGCTACACTTCTTTGATTCGTTAAAAGTCTTATGATTCAAATCCTTTAAAATATTTTCTTTCTAAGAGACACCAATTATATGTTTTAACAGTAGCAGTGACTGCTTGAGGGAGAACAAATCAGCATGTCGTGCACTTCTTTTATTAAATGAACACAAATTTGGTTTTAACAGATATAATATTTTGTTCCATAATTGACATCATATGGCGATTTCGTCTATGAACAACGTATTACTTCAATACACCGGAAATGTGATATTTATATGATTTATCCATCTCCGCTATATTATTCGAAATCGGTCACACAGAATTACTGCTGTGATACGAAAATAGAGAATACTTATTTACAGTTCCTAAATAATGCAATTATTGTTAAAACTCAGGTTTTCCTCCCTCGGACATGAGGTGATCCTAACCGAATTTGGAGTTCCTGTTTAGGTCTTTTGGTTTTATTGCTCCCAAAGATGTCATGTGGCTTTCCAATATTTTGTCTTTGGCCGTATCTGATGAAGGTTATTCCAGAAACGTGTCGTGTGCACCAAAGTAGGTGTCTACGCTTTTATTTCAGCAACGATGAATGAAAAATCTAATAAATTGACAAAATTAAAGACTTTATTACTACAAATAATTAAGGCAAACATAAATTAGTACTTAATTTGCGGTTGTATATTTTAAATCCTATTCTATCCAGGGGAATATAGAATAGATATGACCTAGTTTTATCCCAGGGAGGAGGGAATAAACCCATGTAAAAGAGACATCCACCAGGTGTGATGGAAGACTCAAATACACATATTGAAACTAGGATGATTCCAGCAATAATTAAAAAAGGCATTGGGAACATGAAAAAAGGCATGAACATGAAAAAAAAGGCATGAACATGAAAAAAGGCATGAACATGATAGCTGAAATCGACTAATGTCACCTATGCATGAGAGAAAAGAATTTTAGTTTTATTAATAATAACATGTTTTAGGAACCGTTGATTTCAATAATAAATATATCTTATAAACTATGTCAGTGTCGAAATAACGACCATTAGGCAACTGATACTTTCGGGAACTAATAGTCCACCAATAGATGTATCAACAACGTGACAATATTAATAAACGATAGATAAACAATTTAGTTCACAGGACGCGTATCTGAAATCACCTTTATCAGGACGACCGAATTAATATTTATGTGTAAGATGATGCGTTCCAATTTAAATTTATATAATCTAATAGCGATGTTGTTATGTCTGTTTGTTAAACTGAGCACATCCTGAGAGTTATTAATGCTGAATTGTATATAATTGGATGTTCAAATATCAATGAAAGGTTAACTGACGTGATGTAATATGAGATGCTTATAGATGTTAGCATATATGCAATCATCTACTGTAAATAAGACTTGAATGGCAATAATAAATAAAACTCTGCATGACCTACTAATCATTGTAACCCTTTTCAATGGGTAATTCCAGTATGACCAAATTAAAACTATTATGTGTAATACACATTTGTAGAAAGTGACACAACTTTCGTTTATAATGAATGACATTACAGTGTCGTCAATTCCAAGATGACATGAAGCAAGAATAAATAAGATGTTTTCCACATTTATTAAACTTTATTTTATTAAAAGATGAAGAATACCTGTACTGAATATGATTGTGTACTGTTAGACGTATGAAGAAAGCAAATCAAAAATGGTTCACAGAAACTATGACAAATGTTAATAATGACAATGAAATGAATTGGTGGTTAACCTAATCATGTGAGGCATCATCTGAAGTGCAAAGGAATTGTGAGCTTCAACAAGTTAGAATTTCAATTAAATGTCAATTTAGTATTGCAAATTTCATTTAACTATTATATTTAAATTGTCTTCATATCCTACTTGAAATCTAAAGCCGAACGCAAGCAACGTTTAGAAAACTGACTTGAGAAATATTGTTAATATTTTTCACGAATATTCCTAATTATAATGTGACGTCTCCCGTTGGCCGTAAAACAATGCCGTAATAAAATTACTAATGCATTATTGTTCGACACATGCGTATTGCTGGACAAATTATAGCAATCATTCATGACTTATTTAGTGTATTTATTCAGGACCAGGCTACATAAATACGTACTTGTTTATAAATTCGTTTTTCTAAAGATCACAACCTATGGACTTTGAATTTGTCAGTCATCGACTTGCGGCAAAGTCTGTGTCAGAGAACACAGACATTGACACTTGGTTAATGAATTATTTTACGATGTTTTTACTTGTTTTAATTGCTAGAACTAAGCTTAAGGTTAGTGACTTTTTGTATAAGATGCACTTCCGTTCTGCCTTTCCGTTCCGCCTTTCCGTTAAATAATATGTTAGATTGTTTTCAATTAGATTCTAAGCAATTCCTGGAAGTCACAAGGGAGTTGTTTGTTTGTAAGACATTTTAAAATGAGTGACATTATTTTCGTAAAAATCTTATTCTGGGCGATGTTTCTTAAATAAACAAATGTTTTTCAAGATTAGTTTACCGCTTCCGCACGCCTGTATATTTCCGATTACAATGTAATTTCGTAAGATTTGATTTGAAGTTAGTTTATTGTTTGGCTGTTCCGTTTCGGTTTGACCTTATCAGTATCATATTATTTTTAGTTGAATGATCAATGGCGACTTTAATGTAAATATGATCGATATAAATAATGAATTGAGCATCAAAGTCAACGTCCTGAACAGCTGAAGCAAAATATCTAAAAATCAAAAAATCATATTTTTTGCTACTGATGGCCTTCTCCTGTGGGAGCGGGAGCTAATGCCTGCTGGTTTTATAGCGTATTTGTTATTTTGTAAGTAAAACAAAAACCCAATATGTACCGACAGAAGAAGTGCAAGGCATTCTTAATTCATTACATGTCCTCAAGACTGAATAAAATTACAAGTCCGCATTTGTATATATATATAAAATGACCTTTAATGTAATGTAATAATAAACATTCTAAGAAAAGCCGTAATATGGATAATGATAGTCTGCAAGTCTCCATTTATATCACAAGCATAAACTTAATGCAATAATTCTACTGAAAACAACTTAACATTTTGAATTAGAATCTACAATGTTTAACTGGCATATTCTTTATGTTTCTAAATAAACGTCTATCAAAATGAATTCATTTTTTGTTTTTTAATGATCATCATTGTAGCTATTGTCAATGTGGGAAGATATCAATATTTAGAAGTTACATTGGAGGATATCACCGTTTAGATTTTACATTGGTACGATATATGTTCCACTACTCGCCGATTTGTTTCTGCATGCTTATGAACTGAAGGGCTTCTAAAGATTTTTTTTTACTAGCTCAAAGTTTCCGCTATATAAATGATGTTCTGTCCCTGCACACAAAGTTTCCGCTATATAGATGATGTTCTGTCCCTGCACACAAAGTTTCCGCTATATAGATGATGTTCTGTCCCTGCACAATTCTCGATTCGGTAACTATCTACATCGCATCTATCCAAATGAGCTTGAAGTTAAGGATTCTACTGATACTCAAATGTCTGCTTCTAGCCTTGACCTTCACCTTAAAATCGACAACGGAGAAAGATTCAAAACAAAACTCTACGACAAACACGATGACTTCACATTTCCAATAGTCAACTTCCCCTTCATTGGTAGCAATATTACAGCATCATCAGTGTATGGAGTTTGCATTTCACAACTCATACGTTATTTTAGAGCTGATACCCAGTACAGTGATATTCTGGAGAGGAGCTCAGCTGCTGACGCAAAATCTACTCAAGGAAGACTACGTTGCTTCTATGTTGAAGTCATCGCTACAAAAATTATATGGTCGTCATCACAATCTAGTTGACCGTTACGAAATATCCATATCTCAAATGACAATGGATCTTTTACTTTTCACAGAGATGGATCTTTCCTCTATTACTATCAGGACTTTTACAGTATATATGAGTAACGCGGCGGGTGTCTTATAAGAAGCAGAAACTGTTTAACCCTTCGCGAACGCCTGAGTTCACACCCGGCTTTTGGTGGAGTCCGTTGTTGCTCATCTGTTTATTTGTTTGTGTAGTTCTATTATGTGTCTTTATGTTTTGGTTTCCGTGTTGTGATGTCTGTTACGATTTCCGCATTAAAACGATGTTCCGTTTGTCTTTACATCCAGTTGTTTGTAGGAGGGATCGTGTCTTTTCATTGATCCATTGGTATTCTCTAACGTTTTAGAAAAGATATTAGACTGATATATATTTTCTAAGCATTTTATTGATACATGTAGGCCATAATGATTACATTTATAAACTGTCACAAGAACACATTAAAATATTATGACATATCCTAGACACAACATTACATGCTGTTATACATAGCCTTGTGTAGGACGTGATACATTCTATATTGTTCTCTAGTGGCGTTTTATAAACATTTAGAAGCATTTACAAATAATTCACGTGCTTAATGTGTGTATTCTCCCAACACAATCATGTTTGGAAATACATGGAAAGAGATTAATAGCCGTAAATAAGCACATAAATATCTTGCAAATCCCCTACTATTTTTAATCCTTGAAATAACAGATAACACATCCATATCATAATGACGTCTTGCACATGTGGTGTAGGCTGTAATCATACGTGACTTTACAAGTATTGGATAGTCTCTCATGTTCATTTAAATCCATATCCTTTCATACCGATTTCAACATATGGCTTAACATAGTTTGTCCTCTATTCTCTGTATGGAGATAAAGGAAGGATTTCAGTGTTATTATAAACATTCAATAATTTATTTTGATTTTCACTGAAGTTCAGATTAATCTCCTGGTAAAAAGTATAAACTTACACTGTTACATTTATAACGTACATAATACTACTTTTATATTGACATCTACCCACTTTGCAATAAGTATATAATTATGATATACATAGAAAAAATCTTTTACTTTAATACGAATTTAAATTTTTTATGAAATAAATCTTTTTGTTGATGATAAATCTATACTAGTGCGAAACAGAAACTGAGCATTATTAACTGCAACGTAAAAAATAATATCAATATATCATTTTCATATGAAAACATAAACAAGGTTGTTTGTCATTTGCACGGATTTTACGCACATTTTAGAATTAATTAATTTTTTGGTTTTGTCCACTTTTTGACAATCTGATGTTTGTTTTTATTGTCTATGAACAGTAGAAGAAAGCTTTACTTAGTATTGTATCATAAAGTTATATTTACGTGAAATGTGTATAGTGTTTATTGACGACTATGTTTTTTATTACAATCATCGTCAACATGAAACAAATACTCATCGTTCGACCAGAATGTCTGTTATTATGTCATTTTCTCCAATTTTTGCTGGTTTGAAGCAATGTCTTCACAATACAGTTTGTTAGATCTCGTTCTTCCAAACATACAATTACGTCAAGAAGAATTTGAAGATACCAAAGGGGTGATCAGAAATCGTAAATCGAAGAAAAACAGACAACACAATGGCCAAATATAAAAAGGACAAAAGGACAAACAACGTTCTACAAAACATTTCACAGAAAACTAAAGATCGAGCAACACGAACCCCACTAAAAAAAACCTATTATTTATGTTATTTATTATATGTTGTTCTATTAAGATACAATATACATGGAACTGCCAGTAAATAATGAGAAAGGATTTATCATGCACCAATTGACTGAACAAAGATATACCTTTTTAATCTGTAGCTTGCAATTAACGCCCTTTTAATTTTAACCATTTCTTTGTGTTGTACACCTCATTGTAAACATTTTACCATTCGGAGTTGTCGCTATTACCAGATGCTATAAATGAACCAGATTTAATTATGCACTTCGGTGGCTCGAACATGAAGGGACCATCAAACACGAATGCTGCATTCGACTTTCAATAACATGTGAAATTAGGTCTGTCATTCATCTTAAAACAATTAATTGAATGAAAATTGGTCTTTATTCTTATACTGAAATATTTTCATAATTGGTTAATTCACGCCACGTCAATTAAGTTATATATGCAAATCAATTTCATACTCAAGTGATATAAATACACGTTAGTTATTAAAATTCAATCATAATTTCTTATGCAATCAAAGCTTAAAAGTGATTACTGTGATTTATATAATATATCATCGATCACTGTCAATATCTCCAGTCTTGCAGCGTTTTCTTAAAGACTTTTAAACGATTAGGCTCCTCAATCTTCTGACATGGAATGTACTTTATGCATATTATTGCGTAAAAGATCCGTGAACACTATGTTAGATATTTACGGTACACATTTATTTCTTAAAATATTTAGTCAGTCATCCAACACATTGTTTCATTAGGTTTCAGCCTACTGCATTGATGGCAGTCATCATGTATAACATGAACATCGTTCTTACTTATACATTCTGGTCGACATGGAAAAACCTGAATAAACACATGAAACGTCACAAAGGATCATCACCGTATCCGTGATCACGTGATAGTTGGAATTACACATCTACGTATAGAGTCAATGCCTATCGACAACATTAATTTCCGTGGCGAGATACATTTGATATAAAAGTGTGTTGGATACATTTATTTTAATAATATTAACTTCATTTCCATTATTTTAGTCTGAATTTGATTGTTTATATAGTATTGAACTTTTAGGTATCTTTTTCTGTCATTTTTAAAACTAAGTTTCATTTTAGATTTTTTTTTTATTTTTCTGAACGTTTTGGGTAAATTCTATTAGCATAGATGAGTGATTACTTGAGAAACATGATAGTTTTAGTTTTCATCTTCTAATACTTTATTCTTCAAGAGTAAACAACTTATTGAATTAATGATTTGTATAATACGTTACACAAGAGCCATATAATCTACGCAAGAAAACCAAGATCTCAATAAAAAAAAACGTTGAATTGTGTTTACGATTACTCGAGTTGCATGTCATTTCTTTTTTTGCAGATAAATAATTCCCTTGTCATCAATGTTAATACTGCGTCATCTTTCTCTTCCTGAAGTCTGTCATTACACTGGCTTAGAGAGATTAAAAATACATGATGGATGTCTTGTTCACGAAAACAGAAACGTGCCGTTTCACATCCTTGCTGTCAATCCCGATTCTTTAGCAGTTTTTATGTCGTCTGGTCTACGTCTTGTTTATATAATTATTTTTTATTTTATTTCTATTGTGTTTGTTTGGTTGTGTTTTTCTTCTTGTTGTTTTTTAGTTGTTTCTGTGTTTGTTTGTTTGTATGTTTATTTGTAATTTGTTGTGTTTTTTTTGGTTTTTTTTTGTAGGGGTATAGAAATATGTTATGGAAGCCATAATTTGCATCCGGTTTTAACATGGGTAACATTATCTTCGTACAAATGAAACAAAAAAAAATGGTTATCAATGTTAAAATGTTATGCAAACTATGGCTTCCATGAATTACTTCGATTCTAGTAAAAAAAATATAGCTCATTTTTTAAGCGGAAGTCGGTAATGGAAATGCATTTCATAACAAAATCCACATGTTTACAGTTGTTTTTCTTTTATGTATGACTAGACCGTGATGGAATTAAGTTGCTGATATTTTCCTATTTGATAGCATTTTGAATTCAGCAACTGAAGCAAGTAAAATGTTCACAAAATCGCTCAATAAATCTGTAATCAGCTTGTATCAATGTCACCAGCGTTCCTTGTCAAATATGTCACCGAAAGACGACAGATTACAAAAGTCAAAGTCGATAAATGGTTGACAAAGTAAGTATTTTTCCGGAAATATATATATGTGAAAAAACGATAAAGGCATTTTATGTTTGTATGCATCACGGTTCTATATGAATACAGGAATTCACCAAGGAATGATGTTTTCATTGTCAATACGCATGTGCGAATTAAAATATATCGTGAGTTTAATCATTGTATTATTTATATAACCAATGAAGGACGCATCATGTTAGAATTAAGAAATAAATCATCGAAGCCAGAATGTGTTGGGAGTTTTAACATGGATTGGTGGATATTAGTATTTTATACCGAGCCAGAAGCGAGGGATAAAATTTACTAATAACCCGCCAATCCATGTTAAAACTCAAAACACATTCTGGCTTCCATGATTTATTTCGATTCTGATATGTCTAAGAGTACAAATACGGTAGTATACTTTGATTGGAAGACGGTAATTTATATATACGCTTGCGGAAAATGTCGCACACAATTTATGTAGCTCGAATAATACTGCGCCCTCTATCGGCATTATTCGGGTCACAATTTATGCTGCCAATGGAAACGTCAGTCACATTCATCGGCGCATGTGCTAATGAGATAATACGAAGAAATAATTCTGTTTTTTTTAACAAAGGGAAAGAGTGAGGTCATGTTAGAATAACTAATAACATTCAAAATATGAGAGATAAACTCAAAAATTTTATCAATATCCTAATAAGTGTTTGAATATACCAAAGGGGTAATCAGAATCCGTATATCGAAGAAGAACAGACAACACAATGCCCAAAAGAAAAAGGACAAACAACGATCTACAAAACATACATATAAAACTAAAGATCGAGTAACACGAACCCCACTAAAAACGCAGGTGAACTCAGGTGCTCCGGAAGAGTAAGCAGTTCCTGCTCCACTATTGACACCCGTCGTGTTAAACCTTATGTTATTGTATTTTTATAAGTTTGGTTGTCTTCATGGTATAATATGATAATGATATGATAATGATATAAAATGTGACATTGACGATTTCCTTCATCATTGTAGAACCTTTATGTACAATAAATGTATCTGAGTTTAACATTAGTCATATACAGAAAATTATGCAAAACAGATATACCGATTCATGTAAATATATTATCAATTCAGGTTATAGTTGCAAAGTTAGCCAGAGTATTATAACCGTCTATACGAAGTTGTTTACGATTCCCAAAGATGCTGACCTCTGGTTTTCATCCAAGTTCTTTCGTCTTGGCCTTTGATCTTAATATCAATCACATTTCACTTTCAGCTCAAAATTCGTCCCATACACTGTATAAAACTCATTATAAAAGTGATAGATATTGATACTATATTTTCTAATTTCATTCCGTTAATGAAATCCGGTTTATAGGAGATAATTTTGCTGGCACTGGCTGACAACAACAATCAGTATATCTCTGTATCATGTCAATTTGACGTTATAACGACGTATTGTCTTACTAGATGGCTGTCGTGACACATGATTTTTATTACCGAGAAGGTTGAATGTCAAGCTCAAATCTACTTCTTCGTGCATCATAATATGTAAGATAAATGAATTGATCTATCCTGTACTGTTCTTCCACCAATGATACTATATTTAGGTATATGATTTATATATAATTATATCGGAGATTAGTGCCATTATTGAAACTATTATTATTGAAAACATGTAATTACACACGCACATTTATCTTATGCTTGATAGTTATGCCATTACGTCCATATTTAAAAACTCTCTACAAATAAATCATGAAGTAACTTCTATAATATCATACGTTAGAAATATAGTACGCGATATTCTGCATTCTGTAAGTTTCTATTGTGGTTTTTCGTACTAATGACGTACTAAAGATTTGTTTATAGAACTATAATCTAATCCATATATTAATTGGGTAGATCGCAATATTTACTTCATCTTTAATTGTGAGGCTAGCTATATTGAACCAATGACATGATAATAAACGTTAGAGAAAACCGAAGGGACAATCAAGAATGAACAATCCTGAGACACTGGTAACATTAAACACACAAGACACAGGACAAATAAACGTTAGAGAAAACCGAAGGGACAATCAAGAATGGACAATCCTGAGACACTGGTAACATTAAACACACAAGACACAGGACAAATAAACGTTAGAGAAAACCGAAGGGACAATCAAGAATGGACAATCCTGAGACACTGGTAACATTAAACACACAATACACAGGACAACGACAAATAAAACATAACACAGAAAACTAAAAAATATGAGTAGCTTGGATCCCACCAAACACCGGGGGTGAATCCAGTTTCTCGCGAAGGGTAAGACGTTCCTGCCTCTAATAAGACGCTAATGTTGACGTCATCAAATAATACGCGGTAATATTGTCTGTTTCTGATTGCATGTTTTCCTACCCTAAGGCTCTGAAAATATGATGAGAGTCGGAAAATATTTTGCATATCTTCCGACCGCCAACAAGATCATTTTTCCAATATGTTCCGTTATATCATCACTGAAGAAAATAGATATAAACTGACATGTATATGTTAATATTTGACAATGGTAATAGAAAGTGTACCCACATATAAACTGTTTTTCCTTGTTGGGATGCACCATACAAGTAATATCGAGTGGTGAAAATAATAATAAAATATTATACAATGCTACATGTGACAACCTGAAAGAATCGTACGAATCAACTCAGTAACTTCTATTATATGTTTTTATCTTTTGAATTGTCCATAATTTGATGTTTATGATATATCTGTTTAGTGTTCATACTGGATATTAGAATGTATATTATACACAAAATTGCAAAATGGTATCACCAATGACCAATTATGTAGGGCTCAACCTGACTCTCAAGTGTCGATGACCTACATGATTATGTCAATAAAAGATGAGTTGTTTACATAAACTAGTAAACACCCTGGATATCTTTTAGATTGAGGGTTATATTGAACAGAACTTGATAAATACCATCAGTTAATTATAATATGTATTACCACGAATGTGGTAACTACAAATCATTACATCCTTCATAAAATGTTAATATGGAAGTCAATGACGGAATCTCGGAAATATATTATTATTGTTTTTCAATTTATTATTGGACTAATTGAAATTGAGTATTCCAACGGGGCATAGCAAACTACACTGCGAATTGCGATCGAATTTTTTGTATCCTTATGTTTTTCGTGTGCTTCAAATTAAGATTCAAAACTTGTTCTTTCAGTGTTATGTTGAGCCATGGTACTATCACCGAGTGATTTTTGGACTTATTCTATTTTGGACATTTATCTAAAAAGTGTATTTATTATTTTTATATTCTGAATATTTTAAGTAACGGACAATTTTACCATCCAAGAAACCGCGGCAATCGCAGAGGACGATATTACGCTCAAACACGTGGACGTGTTTAAATTGGAGAGGAGGCACATATCACCGAGTGATTTTTGGACTTATTCTATTTTGGATATTTATCTAAAAAGTGTATTTATTATTTTTATATTCTGAATATTTTATCTTAATTATTACTATTTTGGAATCATTGTTTAGAAAATTCATAGAATGACATGTTGAAGCAAATATTTAATATTTGGATACTTTAATTGTTGACACTCTATTGTGATACAAATGACATGAATATTGTAACCATAAACAAATAGAATAGATTGTGTGAAAAATAATATAATGAAGAAATATTAATTTGATAAGAGAAATAATAATAATTATATCTATTGTATTAATTAGAGTGAATATTGTTACTCAATGTCAATGTCACAACATGTTTGTTAATTGTAATATTTCTAAATTCTTAAGGGTATAAATATTTGTGTAAAATTTGATGTTCATTAACAACTTAAGAACAACTTATTGACTTGCTTAATCGACAACTAGTAAGAATTACTATCGTTGATTCAGATTGTTATACTGATATTGTCCATTGCACTTGTTGAAAATTTGGATTAAGTGAATAAATTATATATCGTAACTGGGAGTTTGTCATCACTAAAATCAAGAAACACCAGCACCAAAATGGAGAGAAAACCACCCCGGTTACAGTACTCTTTGTTATGTACACTTGTTGTGTGTACGTAGTGTTTCATTAGTATTCCACGCCAGTGGTACTAACAAACATAAAATACCTCTTACATATGTCATTGTTGTTTTGTTATACCGGAAATCGGAAGTAATTTTAAAATATGGAAGTTAATGGGATGTCGTTAATTGTTTTTTTAACTAGTTTAGATCGAGTATTCATACGTGGGGAGAATAGAAAAATACACTCTGCATAGCGGGGATATATTCATCGATTTTGACCAGCTATACTCATTTAGTATTACATATTATATAATGTGTTTAATGTTCTCTTCTGGCAAAACCAATGATATTGCTCGACAAAGACTTAAACCTGTTCCAAAATAAATTACCGTTGGTCAACATTGGTGAGATATTATTTTTGTTCACCATTGGTGATGTACTATTTGTGGTCATCATTGGTGATATATTACTTTAAGTCATCATTGGTGAAATATTACTTTTGGTCACCATTGTATTACATTTGGTCGCCATTTGTGGTATATTACCATTGATCAGCATTGGTGATATATTACTTTAGGTCAACATTGTTGATTTATTAGCTTTGGTCACCATTGGTGATATATATTATCTTCGGTCACCATTGTATTACTTTGGTCACCATTGTATTACATTTGGTCACTGTTGGTGATATATTACCTTTGGTCACCATTGGTGATATGTATTACCTTTGGTCACCATTGTATTACTTTTGGTCACCATTGTATTACATTTGGTCACTGTTGGTGATATATTACCTTTGATCACCATTGGTGATATATATTACCTTTGGTCACCATTGTATTACTTTTGGTCACCATTGTATACATTTGGTCACTATTGGTGATATATTACCTTTGGTCACCATTGGTGATATATTACTTTAGGTCAACATTGTTGATTTCTTAGCTTTGGTCAACATTGGTGAAATATTACTTTTGATGGCTTTATATATATCAGTATCAACAGACATGTTAAAGAAATATTCAACTACATAATATTCTTAGTGTCTTCCGCACATCAAAGTGATCAAACTAAACGTTTTAAAATACTTAACATGATTAAAGTTCTGTCCAGTAGCGACTGTGGTGCTGATTATGCTACTTTATTTAATTCACTCTGGTCTTTGTTATTGCTGAGTTTTATATGTATGGCAAATATTAATGTATATGATTAAATTCACCATTAAAGCTTAAAACTTTCATTTGTAGCTTTAAGATCATCTCTAGTTGATACACAATAATGTAATTTATATATTGAAGCTGGTCACAATTCGCATTCTACGTCCTTTTACTTGTAGTTAAAGGTGCTTTCAACTTGTTTGCTCTTGCTTTAGTTTAACACGTATTTATAACAGGACCATGTCGGGAAAATATTGAATGCTACCATTAGATCTTAAAGACAAATCGGAAACCTTCATATGAACATCTTGGTAGATGTACATCTCAGATAAAAGAAACATAGAATTTTCTTAGAATGTTTTACACATAGATACACAATCTTACCTGCCGTCTGGATGATGCAGCTGTTCTTTTCCTTTCCTCGATACACTTTTTCCGGCGGGAACAATGAATTGTTGTGTTATACAACATATGAACTATTGAGGAATATAACACTGCAGTTAATATCAAAGGAATTATATAAAATAGGACTAGATCTATGACGTAATACACGTGGTATTGGTCTCTTTCTAGTCTGTAACCACATATTTCCATTTCTTGTCCCTCCTCGTTAAACTCTGTTTTTATTTGACTCAGACCAAGCCATGGGGCGCAATAAATTACGGTAAAACACCACAGGGCAATTATTATCTTTTTTGCACGTTCAGTTGTGCACATAATTTGGGCTTTCATTGGGTGGCAAATGGCTATATATCTTTCTATCGTAAAAGCGGTTATTGACAGTGCCGATGCATTTGCACCCAGATATTGAACAAATACCACCAGTGAACATAACGCATGACCCCATGGCCACTCGTCACGTATGTAAAATGGTTGGGCTGTTGCAGGCAATGCCGCAGACAATAACAACAGTATATCAGCCAAAGCGAGGCTGAACAGGTAACAATTCGTCGTAGTGTGCATACTCCGTCTTTTCATAACGACTATGATAACTAATATATTCCCAACGAATCCCATTACAAAAATCACGATGGCAAAACATGCTGCTAACACTGTATAGCAAAGAGAGTAGTGCTCAAATATTAACCAGTGGTGGTCTGTTGTATGTGTATCATTAAATGTTGCGTTGATTATTGCGACAACCACGGGTTCCATGTTTTATCCAGATACCGATGTGAAAACTTATCCAGTCAAATGCATTTATTCCTGATTAAAAAAAATGACCGGTCAGATAATCAATTTTAAAATTAGACAATTATCCATAAACGTCGCCATCTTAATATTATTGTTACAAAAAAAGTATCAGTAGAATTATCAAGTATAAATCTGATCCATTCATATACCGTATGTCATTTAATGTGTTTGAATATACCACAAGTTTCCTCCCGCTTCAATATTCCTCCAATCAACGAAAAACTACATTCTGTTTTCATTGAAGCTGTTTATCACTTAACAATTTCTAAGATTTATGGTAGATCGATAACGTAGTGCTGTTTTTATCTGATTGAAAATGAAACTATTAATAATTAATACAATTAAGGACAGATTGATATTAAAATGATACACCATAATCATCAGATGACTATTCTGTGGTATAAAGTGACATTCTCTACAACATTAAAACTTTCTTAATGACAAAGTCAATAAAAAAATAAGACGCACATGACAATCTTCCGTAACAATTTCGTTTACGTGCCAAATGATAGTAAACAATTTAAGATATATTTCATTGATACCATCTTGTTACGGAAAGTATACGATTACTTTCCGTCTCCAATAAATCGTGATATATACATTACAATGAGTGTTTTGTTGCTAAAAAGGAGTGATTACTGGTTGCTTAAGGTCCCACGGAAAATATGTCATGAATTTACAGGACGAGATCAATTTTAATGTTGCGAAATATAATCGACGTCACCATGTTATATATCTACTTACCTATGAATATTCATTTTGATGAGTAGTCAAAAATATACATAAAGCAAACTTACTATGTACAAAATATGCATGTATATTCAAAATTAACAGAAGTATATTATTGGCGTAGAAGTATGTGTGTAACTTTTCAATATCAATAGTTATTACATGACTGTCATTTAGCATGCATATGATTGACTTAAAACTGATTAAGAGGTTTTGAGTACTTGCGATATCACCCTCTCCGCTAAAAATAGATCCTGACAGGTGTCAGGAAAGTGATATCTCCCTGTCAAGGCAAAAATAGATGGGAGAAACCGGACTTTTGCTATCCTATAAAATTCGTTCTTTTGTTGTTCAATAACCTATAAGATTGCGTTTTACATTTGTTTTTCGACTGAATCATAAACAAACGATCAAAATGATGACGATGTTGTTAACAGATAACAATCAAACATTTTCATGAAATAAAACAATTATTGACCTCACATGCGGCTCGGTGAATATTACATTTTGTCAGGTTAAAAAATCCAGATGGCAAGATATTCCAAAGTCAATAATTGTATAATATCGCTATTGACATGAAATAATCATATATATTTTTCTTTTCCTTAATAGTTTATGTCTCGCCAGATGTAGGGTTTCAAGATTTAAATATATCATATGTGCTATTTGTGTGTCTTTGATTTCCTTCCCCGCAAACCATTTTAAATCATTTGGCTTTCAGATAGTATGGCTTTGAGCGTACCGAATGGAGGTTTTCCGGAACCACATCGTACCTACTAAATCTGAGATTGACATTTTTATTCAAAGGACACAAGAAACCTTTTGATGAACAAGTTATTTAAGGTCTGAGAGTATTTTTCCTATTCCAGAGGGATTATGAGAGGTAGGAGGTAATTATCTAGACAGTACTGGTCAGCGGTGATACGTTAATGTTTTATTGCTTCTGTAAAATGTAAAAGTTTGAAAATGACCTTTCAAATAAGTGTGTTTGTTATATACAATAAGAAATACAGTTGCATTTCCTTGCACTTTCCAGATGAATCTTCCTCTTTTTACGTTGATTTTTTACCGGACTTGACTTATGCAAACTGTCCACTGCTCGGAGGCAGCTGGATGCAGTCCCGGCTTTCTGGTAGGTCCGTGTTGCTCAACTTGTTTGTGTTTTGTTTTGTGTTGTGTTGAGTTATTATTTTCTAATCTATTTTGTTTTCATCTGCTGTGTGTTTTGTTCCCACTGTTGCCAGTGTCTCAAGATGGCCTATTCATGATGTCCGGTCAATCTTCTCGAATATATATATATATATATATATATATATATATATATATATCAATGTATGAGGCAAACAGGTTGGAGTATATTACATCCATCAACTATGTGTTTGACCACCCTCCACCAATCTCTTTCCCACTTAGAAAAAAGGTGAACTGTTCAGGCTACCAAGAGGTATAAGAGTATGTTTATTTCTTTTTATGGGTTGCTTGTCAGTACTGTAAGGTTGCTTCCTTTACTTTCCGGTACACTCCCAGATCTTGTCCCCTGCGTTTCCGTCCACTCCTTTAGCTTGCACTCAAATACCTCTACCATATAATGTTGTGGCTAACCGAATTAAACTTTTGTGAAAAAAAAACAATTCAATCATTTGTCCAATAAACATCTTTGATTGCCTTTATTTGTCTTTCTAGACGATATGTTTAATTTTATTGCCTGTTATTGTGTAGTAGAGGTGGGAGGAATGTGATACTATATGCTGGTTTATCCATGCTAATATACAAAAATTTTTATTATTGATATAATTTTAACGATGATAGTTTGTTTATTCAAATTTTCAAATCTCTCCTGGCCACAGTAGGACGGATTGGTAAGTTTAATTTTATTACACTAAGTTTCCATTTATATCTAGAATTATCACAGGATTCATATGATCGAATACAGCAATTTCTCGATTTTTTTCACATCTTATAATGCAAGTGTTATTGCGTACATTTGTCGGTGATGTTTAGATAATATACGTGTCATTTTGGGAAGGTTAACATATGATGTGAATTGTTGCATGTCTTATTCTAAAGCAATAATCTTTCTAATAGTTTGGCATTGAGTGTACCTTGTCAAAGTTATTCCAGAAACGGGTCGTGGCTTTGAGTGTTCCATGTCAAAGTTATTCCAGAAACGGGTCGTGGCTTTGAGTGTACCTTGTCAAAGTTATTCCAGAAACGGGTCGTGGCTTTGAGTGTACCTTGTCAAAGTTATTCCAGAAACGGGTCGTGGCTTTGAGTGTACCTTGTCAAAGTTATTCCAGAAACGGGCCGTGGCTTTGAGTGTACCTTGTCAAAGTTATTCCAGAAACGGGTCGTGGCTTTGAGTGTACCTTGTCAAAGTTATTCCAGAAACGGATCGTGGTTTTGAGTGTACCTTGTCAAAGTTATTCCAGAAACGGGTCGTGGCTTTGAGTGTTCCATGTCAAAGTTATTCCAGAAACGGGTCGTGGCTTTGAGTGTACCTTGTCAAAGTTATTCCAGAAACGGGTCGTGGCTTTGAGTGTACCTTGTCAAAGTTATTCCAGAAACGAGTCGTGTAAATTATATTAGATATCTATGATATTATTATTATCATTATTATTATTATTATTATTATTATTATTATCTGTTTCATGAGTTTGGTATTACATTGACATATTTTGCATTCTAATATTGTGGTTATGCGATTTACTAAGGCTAAGCCGATAAGCTTCATGTTATGTAATTGTAATTCTGATATTTACACTTAGCAGCCCAATACCAATACCAGTTGTGTCAAGGGTTGTATTCAAATTACATTTAAAACTATCAACTGGATACCAATTCCACTTGTTTTCATGTTAATCATTGGACATTTGCATTTACATTGACGACTATCAGCAGCTTGAAATCAATGTCATTTTGATTCAAGGATAGTTATGATTCTGACATCTACAAGTATCAAATTGATGCCAATACCATTTGTTGCAAGTTTAAAGCTATCAAATTAATATCAATTGTTTCAATGGTAATGGTTGGATCTTAATTGCATGTACTCTACATATCTTTCGAGTTCCACATCTGATTCATACCACCCGTTGAGTAGCTAGTATCACAGTAATTCTGACGCCCACCTTTTACCGCTGATAAAATAGGTGTTAATAATTTATTAAGAGGTTTGATGGAACCTTTTGGCAGACCCAACAGTTCAATGCTGTTTGTAAGGATTCTTGTGTAAATTATGATTCCAGTAGAGAGTGACGATACATGCAGTTCATCATATTTCATCTTCATCAAAACAGACCTATGATTGTCCATAATTGTCTCTTTCGGAAGTGTTGCAATGGTAAATGTAGAGTTACCAAGTGAATTGTCAATACCCAATTCTGTCATCAATCAGCCTATGTAATGTGATTTACACACACAATATTGTTAGGGGCTTTCTCGGCAGGGACAACAACATGTTTGGCATGGAGATGAGACAGGTGCTTAGCAACATTTTGCGTCATTAAAGATTGATATTGTGCGAGCGCTCATTGACCCATTGATTTTTTTTCTAATTCTAATTTATATCAACGACTTCACACTCCTCATCCTTTCGGAGTATCTAAGTTCTCCTCTTAATGTGTTGGCCATCGACTGGCGTAACCGTCGATTGAATCCATATTTCAAACTATCAAAACTATATCAATGTTATTTGTGTCATGTGTTGTATTTAAAACTATCAGAACGCTATCAATGTTATAATTTGTGTCATGTGTTGTATTTAAAACTATCAGAACGATATCAATGTTATTTGTGTCATGTGTTGTATTTAAAACTATCAGAACGATATCAATGTTATTTGTGTCATGTGTTGTATTTAAAAC